>CM040990.1:1402203-1406935 GCA_022985145.1 Pangasius djambal | reverse complement strand
CTCTCTTTCTCTCTCTCTTTGCCTATCTTTCTCACTCTCTGTCTGTCTGTCTGTTTGTCTCTGTCTCTTTCTCTCCCTGTCTGTCTCTCTCTGTCAATCAATCTGTCATTATCTCAAGTTCTCTGTCTGAATGCGTGTCTTTCTGCCTCTCCTTCTGTCTGTCTTTCTCCCTTTGTCTGTCCATCTCTCTGTCCCTCTGCCTGTGTTTCTATGTCTGTTTTTCTCTCTCTGTCTCCCTCTGTCTGCCTGCATGTCACTCTATCTCTGTCTTTCTGTCTCTCTCTCCATCTGTCTGTCTGTCTGTCCATATCTCTCTCTCTCCCTCTGTCTGTGAGTTTGTCTTTTTTTCTGTCTCTGTTTTGGTCTGTCTTTCTCCCCTCTCTCTGTCTGTCTGTTTCTTTTTCTGTCTCTCTCTCATTGCCTGTCTGTCTCTCCCTCTCTTTGTCTGTTTGTCTCCATGTCTCTGTCTGTTTATCTGTCTGTCTGGCTCTCCTTCTGCCTTTCTGTTTCCCCCACTTCTATCTCTCTTTCTTTTTTTTTTCTCTTTTGTCTTTCTATATGTATCCGTGTCTTTCCCATCTGTCTCTCTCTGTCACTCTCTCCTTCTCTTTGTCTCTCTCTCTCTCTGTCTGTCTGTGTTTAAATGGACAGATGGAGATAAATAAACGACTCTTTCCATCTAATCCAAACATGTGAAGGTGCTTAAAGATTCAAATGCACTGCACAGAGAGATTACAGCGCTTCATATAACCATTATACACACCAGTTATAACTGTTATACACTACTACTGCAACTACAACTATAACTATTATTACTACTACTACTGCAACTACAACTATAACTACTACTATTACTACTACTGCAACTACTGCAACTACAACTACTATTACCACTACTACTACTGCAACTACTGCAACTACAACTACTATTACCACTACTACTACTGCAACTACGATTATAACTATTATTACTACTACTACTACTGGAACTACAACTATAACTACTACAATTACTACTACTGCAACTACAACTATAACTACTACTATTACTACTACTGCAACTACAACTACTATTACCACTACTACTACTGCAACTACGACTATAACTACTACTATTACTACTACTGCAACTACAACTATAACTATTATTACTACTACTACTGCAACTATAACTATAACTACTACTACTGCAACTACTGCAACTACAACTACTATTACCACTACTACTACTGCAACTACTACTATAACTATTATTACTATTACTGCAGCTACTGCAACTACAACTGCTATTACCACTACTACTACTGCAACTACGACTATAACTATTATTACTACTACTGCAACTACGACTATAACTATTATTACTACTACTGCAACTACAGCTATAACTATTATTACTACTACTGCAACTACTGCAACTACAACTACTATTACCACTACTACTACTGCAACTACGACTATAACTATTATTACTACTACTGCAACTACGACTATAACTATTATTACTACTACTGCAACTACTACTATAACTATTATTACTAATACTGCAGCTACTGCAACTACAACTATAACTATTATTACTATTACTGCAGCTACTGCAACTACAACTGCTATTACCACTACTACTACTGCAACTACAATTACCACAACTATACTACTACTGCAACCATAACTACTACTATAGACTACTATACTACTACTACAACTACTAGTACTACCACAGCTATACTTACTACTACTACTACTACTGCAGCTACCCTCTTTTCTGGGTATCCAACCTGCCCTTAAACAAATGTCCAGGAAAATCAGTTTTGCAGAAAATTTACATTTCTGTAAGCGTATGTAAGTCAGTCAGCCAAAATATGTTTGAAGGCCCAATTTTTTCTTCTTTAATTAATTTATTTATTTATTAAAATAGTGCTAATATGATGGAAGTAACCGTCATGTTTTATATTCTTTATGAGAAATTGTTAAATACAACAGTAAACATCCCCCCAAAAAAAATTAAAAATAAAAAAACCTTAAGAATTATGCATGTAAAAAAAAACCTAAACAAATAAAAAGACCTTTTGGTGTCTGTTTTATATTAGTTTATATTAGTTTTATTTATACATGATTCATATCTACATCTTATAATTTTTTTAATACGATGAATGTCAATAAATAGAATCACTAACTCTAAACCTTTTAAAGCTTTTGTCAGTGTTTAGCATTTTAAATACAGAATTTTCTGGTATGTTAGTCATTTGTGTACAACTGATGTTATGTAACAGTGTCGTTTGAGGCGTGTGTGAAGGCTATTAATGTTCGTTTGCAGTTTTCACGATGCCTGGTGGTGATCATACGCCTCTATATCTACTTCAGCATTGAAGCTCAGGTGGAAAAATAGAAAAGAAGCTAAATTTGCACACGAAACATATCTTGGCTGATCGACGATTGAGTAATTTGTGTAAATTTGATTTGTTCTGAATTTTTCCTTCAAGCCCATCTTTAAGCTCATTGGCTAATCGTCAAGTCCTTCAGGTTGCATGTGTAAAAAAAAACAACCCCACAGAGATACAGTAATATAGGTGTATATACATATGTATATGTGTATGTGTATGTATATGTATATTATATGTGATATGCTGTAGATATGCTAATGTGGCTGTAATTGCTGTGGTATACTACAGTATAAATTAACTACAGCGAAATTAATTAAAAATGTGTGAGGTTATGAGAGTCAAGGGATATAAAAACCGACCCGCTGATAGATCCTGGAAGTTTTTTAAGGGTTTAGAGAAAAGAAAAATCACAGATGTATTATTTCCCGTTAATGCAAAAACAGAAAGGGACATTTAAGAGCTGTGTGAGGGGACAGGAGGAAGTGAGGGACAGATTTAGAGGCCTAAAGAGGAAGCTGATCCGACTTCGCTTTGGAGAAATCTGCCAGAAATAAAACCTGATATTATTTACACATCAGGGCAGGACGACAGGAGGAGTGAGAGAGAGAGAGAGAGAGAGAACGAAAGAGAAAGATTATATTAATTGCAAATCACTGAAGAGAACTGACGAGAAGTTAACACAACAAAATGTTTTATTTATACACTTTTTTCAGCCCTTAGGTTGCTTCATAGAAACCAACTGACTTTCCGATGATGCAGCATAGAAAAGGATTAGACCAATTCACCGACACACACACACACACACACACACACACACACGCACACACACACTTATTTACCACTGCAATTTAGCATCTCAAGTTTAACGACTTGCAGGTTTTATGAATTTTGTCATATTACTTCTGACATTTGCTCCTTTATTTGCTCCTTCAAGCACAGTGACACGCGCGTGTGTGTGTATGTGTGTGATGTTTAGTCATAGAAATAGACATCACATGTCACATTTCACAGTCTGATGCTGCCGTTCCACCCGAACTGTTCACAACCGGCCCACTGTCTGCTCATATTTACACACACTTTACTGTACCCGGCCCATCTTCACTACACACACCCACACACACATACACACACATTGGTTTTACTGTATTTGTGAGATATTTCCACTGACTGGTGTATTAATGTTGCTAAATAATTGCTTTAACCAAATGTGAAGAACTTTAGATCACCACTTCCAACTACATTAATTTTGTGTCTATATATATCTATATATCTATATATACATTACCCTTTGACTTTTGTGTATGTGCGCATGTATGTGTGTGTGCATATGCGTCTGTGTGTCACACAACATGCATATGCTCAGAGGGAATTGTCTGGTCGTGTCCCAGCTTGCTCTACTTCTCGCTAAATGATATGGTGATGCGTTAAATGAGAGCTAGTGGCTGTGTGTGTGTGTATGTGTGTGTGTGCAGTTAAGTGAGGGCTTCACACGGTGCACTTAACTCATTTGCAACCTGGGTGTGAAAGAATGATTTGGCTGAGTTAATCCAGGGTGGAGAACAGGGAGGGCAGCGCAGAGAAGGTGGTGATCTGAAAGCCTTCATTTGGCATACGTACACAGAGCCGAAACTAGAGCCAAAGCAAACAAAGCAACTGATGTGGAACCCTAGTTTAACAGGAACCCCAGTCTAACAAGACCCCTGTTTAATGGAACCACCAGTCTAACAAGACCACAATTCAAATGAGGCCCCAGTCAAATGGGACCCCAGCGTAACTGGAACCCTATCTAACAGGAGTGCCAGTCAAATCAGACCTCAAGCCAAGTGGGAGTGCAATCTAACAGGAACCCCAGTCTAACAAGGCTGCCAGTCTAACAGGAACCCCAGCCTAACAGGAACCCCAGTCTAACAAGGCTGCCAGCCTAACAGGAACCCCAGGCTAACAGGAACCCAAGTCTAACAGGAACCCCAGTTTAACAGGAACCCCAGTCTAATAAGGCTGCCAGTCTAACAGGAGCCCCAGTCTAACAGGATACTCAGTCTAACAGGAACCCCAGTCAAATGAGTCCACAGTCACATCAGACCCCAAGCCAAATAGGATCTAACAGAGCCACCAGTCTAACAGGACCCCTCTGACAAACAAGACCCCCAGTCTAACAGAATCGTGAGTCTAACAGGGCCACCAGTCTAAAAGGACCCTCCTTCTAGCAGGACTCCAGTCTAACAGGAACCCCTGAAAAAATACCCCAGTCAGATCAGACCCCAAACCAAATCTACCAGGATCCCCAGTCTAAGAGGAACCTCAGTCAAATGAGGCCCCATGGGGCTTCAAGTCAAACAGGACTGCAA
>CM040990.1:1389703-1397203 GCA_022985145.1 Pangasius djambal | reverse complement strand
AGACGTGAAGTACACACACTAACACGTGCTCAATTATCACCTTTTAATTAAAACCATATACTATAGATTTTTACGTAAAGACGACACAAATGTCCTCGGGATCACATACAGTTATTTTCATTTTATTTAAGTTTCTTTATTTTGTGAATTTAAAAAAAATTATGATATTTATAATATTTATAAATATTTTGTGGCCAGAAAAAAATAATGTAAGTTCACACAAAGAGCTTTTTGCAACATCAAATGATTTTTCCATGTAAAGATAATTATCTTAAATCTTAAAAGAAAATATTTATTTATTTTTTAATTGGCTTATTAAATAAGTTTCATAAAAGAAAATATATTCAGTGTATTGTTATTTGTTACATGTTCTTGGGCTATTTTGTTGTCTTTTTTTTTTTAAATGTAAGGCTTATCTTTCAGTAAAGCTCAACAAAGCATTATTTGGCTTTGACTTAAAAGTAATGGCACCCCATAGCTCTTCTGTAAAGAGGTTAAACTTAAAAACAGTTGGTTTAGATTTAATTAGCTTCAGCCAAGTTAAATAAGCAGTGTTGAGGTAAATGGTGAGGTAAAGTGCAGTGTGTGTGTGTGTGTGTGTGTGTGTGTGTGTGTGTGTGTGTGTGTGTATTCTAGGGGATTAGCTGAGTGCTGAATGCTACTCTCAGCAAGTGATAGTGAAGATGAGCGACCTTTAAATGTGTATAATTATGTGAATATGAGAGATGGTCATAGGTAAAGACAGGGTCTGCTGCTGGCATGTGTGTGTGTGTGTGTGTGTGTGTGTGTGTTACCTCTCAGGGTCTCAGTAATAATACATCAGTTCATGTTAGCTCTCAAGTGGTGACATAACGCCTGTGCCTCAGCCCAGAGTTTTCAGGTCCTCAGTTTTCCTGCGTAATTCAGCATAATTATTTATAGATTTTTGTATTTATATTAATGTTTTGTTTATAGGTACATTTACTGTCTTCCAAACAAGTTAGTTCCTGTTCTCACTTACATCATAGCAGCCTGTCTTTTTTCTCTCTCTTGACATTGATAAGACAAAAAAAGCAGCTTAAAAAAAAAGCTTTTCCTCTGACTGTTACAAAGCGCTGACACTGGAGACTCCTTCCATACATGTTACTGTAAATGTTAAACGACAAACATCTCTTTACAGACGACTTACGTTCATAAAATAAATCTGTGCTGTTGGGGTCCATGGAATTTATTTACTTGTTTGTTTGTTTGTTTGTTTGTTTGTTTGTTTATTTGCATTATGTTTACTCACTATGCTATACATCGGATCAAAAAAGTTACCAAAAAACTTACAAGATATATTGTAGAGTGTATCGAATTTACAAGATTATTGTAGTGACCAAGTAATAGATGCTCACGCTAATAGATGGTTGTTTATTTTAATAAAATAAAATAAAATGAAATAAGTCTGTGTTAAAATGTAATATATAAATATCCAATTATGGTGCGAAATAAAAAAAAAAAAAAAAAAGTAATTCAGCCGCTAATAAACTAGCTAGCGTTTGTTACAGGATGCCACAAGTATGATTTCAGTATCAGTGATTGTCAAAGTATATAACGTTACCATGACAACCATTATTCTGTTCACTAACATTAGATAGGTCTGCTAGCTAGCTAGCTTAGCACAGGTAGCTTCTATAACAAAGAAACGTCTTGTTATCCTCTAATTAATCAGTGACCTCACAAACTGAGATTTTATTTATTTATTTATTTTTTTGTGATCCACGTTGCTTCCGATTGTGTTGCCTGCTCTGCCATTTTTTTCTGCACTGAAGTGTATGGAAGTGTGCTCTACACACACACACACACACACACACACACACACACACACACACACACACACACACGGTGAAGACAAGAAACAGGGCAGCTGTTACTTGTTATCATGCCTAAATTCATCATAAAACAACCCTCCCTCTTTCCATTTTATAATCTCTGTACAAGATATTAGGGTGTGTGTTTTCCATTTCACTGTGTAACATCTTAAACACACATGTGCCCATGGATTATAGGGGAAACGCACACACACACACACACACACACACACACACACACACACACACACACACACACACACTCCTTCAAACATGAAGTTTGTTTCACTGATACATAGAAAATGCAAAGAAAATAATATTACTGCTGCTCAAGTTTTATTCTTAAAGATATTTTCATTTATGACTATATACAGTACCTGTACAGAATAAACAGTCGTTCCCTCACCAGCCTCTCGTTTTTCTCTCTTGAAGTTAATTTTTAAAAAAAAGAGCAGCTTGTCATGTTACCGAGAAGCGTAATCTCCTCTGTCCTGAAGATGTCAAAAACGTCTGACTGTTACAAAGCGCTGACACTGGAGACTCCTTCCATAAAATGTTATATAAGGAAAAATATTTTTCCATCCAAGTACTTGTGAATGAGCTGTTACTATAGAAACAATAACGTATTAGAATGAGCGCATTATATATAAACCTGTGATTTGCATCGTAGTCTGCACTACATAATAGCCGTGCTGTTAAAGAAAATTAATCAACACCTGCTGACCAATCAGAATCAAGAATTAGGGGCGTTTTGTCATTTTGTCTATTATACTTGAACTATATCAGGATTATAATATCCTACTATAAGCTTGTTGTTATATGGTAACATTTGATAAAAAATTATGGCTGTACAATTAAACATAAACAAACTGTGTGAACAAGACATTTTGTGAGTTAAATAAAAATAAATTAGATGTTTAGAGCTCACTATAGATGTTTCCGCTACATATTTTACTGTGGCAGTTCTCATACACGGCCCACATGGCAAATAAACCTTTAACCTTGTGAGTATAAAACGCTCCACATGGCCATATGTAACTTTGTCAAAGTCAATTACAGGCTCCGTGACACCTATTTGGTAATAAAAATGGCGTCGAACGTCCCACACACTCACAAATTAGCGGTAGGTGGTGGGTTTGGGGAATTAAGGATGTTTAGTGAGAGGCGTAGGCATTTGGGAGGTTATATTAGGAGAGGAAGATGGAGGTGAGTGGAGTGATGAAGAAGGGAGGAAGAGGAGTGGTGCTGGAGTTTCTGGAGGTCCCGTCTAGACACCGTAATGAATGCTGTGGTTTAGAAGGATTCCTGCTCCGCAGTTGGCCACAAAGATCGGCACCACGCTGCATTATGGGTACTTTGAGGTAAACCGAGGCCTTCAGGTTCAATCTGTTTGAATGTTCTCATTTTCCGTATAAATGAATGTACGTAAATGCTTGGAAACTATTGCGTTCTGGTTGGTTAGAAATGACCTACTTCATTCTTTTGATAAAGTTAAAACTGTACTGAGCAGAAGATGACAAAATCATTTTAAAGTATTTAACTATCACACACAACTAAATTTGACCTTGAAGTGTTAACAGTCACAGGTGTTTGTATTTCTGAAACAATGATTTTATTGGCTGTCACAAATGCAGGTTCATTGGGACTTCATTGGGCTTCATTGCGACTCCACTGGGCCTTCGTTGGGTCTACATTGGGGCTTTGTTGTTGACTCACTGCAGTTCCACTGAGGCTTAATTGTGGCTCAAACAGGACTTCACTGTGGCTACAATGGGTGTTCATAAGATAAGATAAGATAAGATAAACTTTATTAATTTATCATAGCAGCCTCATTGCTGCTCCACTGGGATTTTATTCCAGCTCCACTGGGGCTTCATTATGGCTTCATTGGGGCTTCATTGTGCTTCTCTTAGGGCTTTATTCTGGTTTTAGAGTAGCTTCATTGCAGCTCCATTGTCGCTTCACTGATGCACTATTGCTGCTTCATTGCAGCTTCACTGGGGCTTCATTGCAGTTCCATTGAGGCTCCATAGGGCTGCATTGTGGCTTTATTACAGCTGAATTGGTGCTACATTAGGGAACTTTGTTGCTGCTCCATTGGGGCTTCATTGGAGTTTCATTGTGGCTGCATTGTGGCTCCATTGTGGCTTCACTGAGGCTTCATTAAAACTCCAGTGTGCCTATTTGCCTTCAGTATCAGAGTTTATATTTTTTATTACTAGGAGGAAGTGAAGATATATTGGATATTTTACAATAAGTTACATAGTGGTACTGCGGTACAATCAAAAGAGACGCGCTAAGTATTAAACAAAACAGAATGATTAAGACTGAACCATTCATGTGTAGGGCACCAAAGTTATTGTTTTGTGCCAGACACTGGAGACACCACTGGGTATCCCATGTTTATGAGGAGGTGGTTGGTTTATACCATCTGTTAGCGATTCCTATCTAACCAGGACTTGACTGATGTGAACCACCTTCATGCACAGATGCCCACCCAAGACTATGGCCTACAATACCTCTCGAATCTGGAGCCAATTTAGAGTCAGAAGCCCACATTCGCCCCTGCAGAGGCACATGTTTCATTTAAGCATTGCTGCTTTGCTCTTAAACAAGCTACCAAACTGCCACAAAACCATATTAACATTACCACGTGGCTGACAAGGTTAAATTCCTGACGAAGTTGAATTCCTATGCACCCACTTTGGCACGTTGCTCAGAGCTGGCTGCCAACTGGGCCTCTTACACACTTTGGGTGGGGATAACATGGCAGAAAGAATACTGTGGCCAAAGTGTGCCATGTAAATCAGTGGTTAACAATATTTTAAGCTAGATCTTGCAGTTAGAAAATAGAGATTTTAAGAAAATTCTGCCTCTCAGCAAAGCATTCAAAGGCAACATACAAAATACAGGTTCCTGAGTCTGAACCCACCATTAAAAATTAAGAGCTAATACAATTTACATCATTATTAATCTTCAACAGAGCTTGAAAACATGCCAGATTTATCCAGCTTCAACACAAGGAAGATTAGTGAAGCCACATAGAGCTAGTGTGAACAGACCAGGTCAAATAATGATTTAAGAAGAATGCCATAAGGACAATGATGAGGGGGGAAAAAAACAGATGCTTCAATGAAAAGTGGTGGAAAGTCTGAGAGTGGCTTGGACATGATGACCTGGCTAACAAGCTAAAGTTCTTACAAGGCTGTCAGTGATATGGAAACTATAAGGTACAAACATCATTTATAGCTGCAGGCTGAAATCTATGACTACAGCACACTGAAGGATAGCATCCAGTTTACCTTGCAATAATGAAGTGGTGTATATTTGTTCCAACAAGCCTGAATAAATCAGCAATTAATGTATTAATTAACCATGTCTTTTTGCTGAATTTCAGATTGTATATACTTGTGATATCAATTAGGGTGGTGATGGTTTGGCAAACCATCTGACTAGCTACTAAATTTGGAAAATAACTAGCCATACTGAGCTAGCGTTAACATAAAAAAAAAAAATCCAAGTCCTGTTCTTTACTAAAAAAGTTAAATGTTTATTAGTATTTACAGGAAGTCAATGTTCTCAATGTTCATTATGTCTATAATTTGCCCCAATGATACTGAGTTGATAGAAAGTCTTAGTTTTTATTGCAGTGACATAAATCCTTAGTTTTTATTTGACTTATATTTGAGATTTACACACTAGCATGTCTTGGACATATCAGCAGTTTTCAGTATCAAACCATTAAGTTACGATCAGGTTGGAAATGTTTGCTGTTTATCAGTAACACAGTGGAGTGTTTAATGAGTACCTGAAAACTGACATAAACCTACATAAACATTTATAGAGCCATATACCAGAGCACTGTTGAATTCTCCATTCTGATTTGTCAGAAGTGTTGACTTGGCTTTATGGGTTTTCATTGGGGCAGCATTGGGCCACCATTAGGGCTTCATTGCAGCTCCATTGGGGTTTCATTGTGGCTTCATAGCAGGTCCATTGGGGCTTCATTGCCATTCCATTGTGGTTTCATTATAACTCCACTGGGAACCACTGAGGCTTCATTGCAGCTCCACTGGGGCTTTATTTGGGGCTTCATTATGGCTTCATAGCAGATACATTGGGACTTCATTGGGGCTTCATAGCAGATCCATTGGTGCTTCGTTGCAGCTCCATTGTGGTTTTATTATAGCTTCATTGGGGTTTCACTGCTGCTTCATTGGGGCTCTATTAGGGCTCCATTGTGGGGTCATTGGGGATTCATTATTTCTTTATTGGGGCACCACTGGGGTTCTGTTGGGGCTTCACTGCAGGTTCGTTGGTCCTTTATTGGGGCTCTATTCTAACTTCACTGGGGCTTCATTGTGGCTCATTAGGACTCCTTTGTAGTTTCACTACAGCTGCATTGGCGCTTCATTGTGGTTCCATTGATACAAACCTCGAGAAATCTTCTTTCTCGAGTCTTTTTTTGCACTCCAAATCCAGGACATTATCACTGTACCTTTACAGGTAATATTCAGGCTTTGTGTTATTCACATTCACAGCCTTCAATTGACATTTTAACATAAAAGCTGCGTTATACAGAATGTGTCGATTAACAAATCAATGTATTTGGTGAAAAATCTTCTGGGTTTCAGTGTTTCTGGAAAACACAGGTTACATTTTTGAAAGATAAAAGGGACACCGCCTTGCTTTTTTCTTTACCACATACAAGTTAAAACATTCACAATATGCATCCACCGTTCATTACACGCTTCCTTGGAAGACTTTATCCCTGTCCTCTTAGACATATCTGTAGTGTAACCATACTCAGTTTGCCTTCAAAGTCCATCTTCTGGTATCTGTGCTGGACTTTGACACATTCCATAGAATAACATGCTGAAAACGTGACACTCGGCATTATCACGAGGCAAGTCAAGCGATCTGAGCATGCCAAAGCAGATAACAGCGTCATTATCAGGATCAAGCCTGAGGGAACAAGAGGGAAAGACTTGACTTTTATTGCCCCAATTCTGTAATGGAGATCCGCATTAACGTGGCGTCTTGATTGAATTTGAGAGGAGCGATTTTGTCAATGGATTCCATTCGATGTGCAAACGCAGCTGTGGGGCGATGGAGTTACACAACAAAGCGCACATATGGGACTCCTCTGAAAACACACAGATAATCGCTGAGCAAAATACAGAACAGACACAACAAATACCCTGAAGTGTGGCACTCAAATCACAATATGGAGCTTTTCCACAGAGGAACATCTCCAGAAATCAATCGCCGCTCGAGGAAACAACAAGATGGAAAACAAAAAAAAAACACTAAGCTAAAACTTAAACGGCAGCCCGATGAAAACTTTTCTTTTGTTTCTGAGGTAAATCTGCATCGAGCCAGAAGAACATACATGAAATTGGCGAGTGGTAACTCGTGGTAATAAACGTGTTATTAATAGTCCCAAAGCTCGTGGGCTGAAGTGATACAGCATGCAGCAGGAGGGGCTGATGGGAAATCCAGAGCGCTAACCCCGCACTCATCTTTCCCTCTGTGCAGCATGATGTGTAGCTTTCACTGAGACTTTCACAAGCTTTCTCTCTCCGGAGGCAGGACGTCTGGTTCAGGAGTTGACTAAAGTTATGTTCTGCAAATTGCTATTTGTTATTGTAATTTCTGAATGAAAAAT
>CM040990.1:1341669-1379775 GCA_022985145.1 Pangasius djambal | reverse complement strand
ACACACACACACACACACACACACACTGGACCTCTAGTAATTATTTCAACAACGGAAAGACATGACAATGAAAAGTAAGTGAAGGGTCATGTTTCCTGCGTATCAGGACCGGCCCGATCCAGATAGAACCGATGTCGGCTTCTGTTTTTCTCCATTTTTTTGTTATTTCTATCCCTCCTTCGTTGCAGTGACATCCCCTCCCTCATCACATCACATCGGCCCTCATCTCTTTTTTTCATCCGTTTCGTTTCTGCCTTGTCACTGTTTCCAGTGAACTCGTGAGCAGAAACTAAGCATAGCACTGGACCAAAAAAAAAAAAAAAGAATTAAAAAACGCTGAGCTCTTTTTCCACAGAAAGGACGGACAGTCTGGATTTCGTAACCATCGCTAACCATCCTCTCCATCGGCATTGTGAGTCAGAGCAGAATGAGGAAGCAGTTAAAAGAGATCAGGCGAAGGAGAAGAAGAAGAAGGAGAAGCAGAAGGGAGCTATGTGAAGGAAAAGAAAACTTTATTTTGTTTCTATTTTCCACACTTGACTTTCAGAATGCACATAAACACAACCTGCACGCTTAAAAATATAAAAAAACAGTGGTGCCCACACAGAAGAACCGTTTTTTTTTTTTAATTTTTATAGGTTCTCCTATTTCATAAAGAACCTTTTGATTCATGGATTAATAACTGTTTTTGTTAGCGGACAGAAAACTAACATTTTGGTTTCCCACCATAAGTGCTGTCATCATGTGGAACAGTCTTTGTGGTGGAAAAGATTTATTCATTGCAATGCAGCAACGACAAACATTTTAAGAAATCATGAACAAAAAAAAGGTTCTTTAAGGGACCAAAATTAGTTCCTAATAAATTTAGAAGCAAAGAACCCTTTCAGATAGGGAAACACTCTGTTTTAGGTTCTACATGGAACCTTTAATGGTTCTGCATTTTCTAAGACGAACTATGTTTAGTCCCTATAAGAAAAGGTTCCACGTAGATCCCTTTTAAGGCAGTTAGAAACCATACTTAACTAAAGTAAAAACTTAGGACCCTTTGCGATAAGGACACACTCTGTTTTAGGGTTCTACATGGAACCAAAAATAGTTTGTCTTAGAATATTCAAAACTCTTAAAGATTACATGTAGAACCACAAAACAAATGTTTCCCTATCAGAAAAATTTCCAAGTAGATCCCTTAACAGAAAAAAAACCCTTTTTGACAAACACTTTCTTTTAGATGGAACTAAAAAAATAGTTTGTCTTAGAAAATGTAGAACCCTTAAAGGTTTCATGCAGAAACTAAAAGAGATCCCTTTGTGACAGGGGTTCTACATAAAACTAAAAATAGTTCATCTTTGTGTGTATTAATTGGGTAAGTGTGCAGTACAGACTCCAGTTTATTGCTCATTATTTTCTTCTCAATATCTAGAACCTTTCAGAACTTACAATCTTCAAGGGTTCTTTAAGGGTTCCTTGGATAATTAGACATTCTTAGCTTCATAAAACTGGTTCTGTTCTATTGGAAACACTCAGATATAGGGTTCTACATAGAATCTTAAAGGTGTTCCCCAGAGGAAGAACCAAAGAACCTTAAAGCGTTCTACTTCTTCTAAGAGAGTATCAGAAAATGTTTCAGACTAGAACCGTTTAAGGGGGCCATTATGGTTATTATTTTCTCTTGTGTGCTCTTAAGTGCTCTTGGTACTTGGTACAAGGGAGGGTTCTTTAAGGGTTCATTGGATAATCAGGAATATGTAGCTTCATAAAAATGGATCTACTTGGATCCCTTACTGATAGAGAAACACTCTGTTGTAGGGTTCTACATAGAACCTTAAAGATTTTCCTCAGAAGGACAACTGACGATCCCTTAAGGGCCTTGCCACTCTTGGAAAACTCTTAGGGGTTCTGTCCCACTGCAGGAACCCTACAAAGCAAAACCTTTTTTAGGAAGCTAAGAATTATCCAATGAACCCTTAAGGAACCAAAGAAGAACCCTATTTTTTCAGAGGGTATCAAGTACCACCACAGCTAAATATTAAACTCCTGACAAGTTCTAGATATTAAGGAGAAAATAATTAACAATAATTTTAGCAAGTTAATACTTACACTCTTAGAAATAAAGTGTTCTTCAAAACTTACTAACCTTAAAAAAAGGTTCTACTTTGAACATCCAAAGAACCCTTATGATACTTCTTAGAAAATCTGGCCTTAAACTGAATAATTTAGGACCATTAATGGTTCTTTGGTTGTCCCTCTGAAGGATCCTTACAACAGAGTGTTTCTCTATCAGATAGGGTTCCAAGTAAAATCATTTTAAGAAGCTAAGGACACTTAAAGAACCCTTGCAGAACCCTTTTTTTCTAAGAATGTAGTGTTTTAGGAATTTTAGAGAAGCTATGAAGGCAATGCAGCGATGTCATCCCGTTAACGAGGGCTCGCCACCCCGTATCCAAAACCCTGGGTGATGCGTTCAAGGTAACAGTATAGGGTGAAGTCAGGGCTCGTAGCCTTTCTAGCAACTTACTTATTTCCAAAATGGTTCCTCTGTGTGGAATGTTTTAAGCTCCACCCACATGTATACGCCCATTTTTAAAACTGTAGCTTTTACCCCTACTTTTTTTAAATAATTCCCGTCCACACAAACTTTTAGCCACTCATTACTTTTAGCCTGTGTCTCTCTCTCTCTCTCTCTCTCTCTCTCTCTCAGACTTTCTTTCTTGGCGTCTGTAAGGAGTACGAGCAGCGTTAGCGTTAGCAGCACAGCAGGTCGTCGGTGTAGCTAATGACGGGGATCAGGGAGAGGCAGAGGCAGTAAAAGGCAGTTGATGAGGACTCCCACTGACAATCGGCTAATAATCCTCCTCGCTGTCTCTCAGCCTCGAGCCCTTCCTTCCATCTGGAGCCGAGCTACGCTATAGCTGTCCACCCTGAGTGCACTTCTCAGTATAATGACGTCCTCAGAACAAGTATGCTAACTGGGCTCTGCGTGGCTTAGCATTAAAAACATGCTAGGAACTAGCTGTAGTGGTGCTCTCGGTAGACCCGAGTGCGCTAAATAGGAAGTGTTAAGGGTCCTTGCTTCCAATCTTCTCTTTTACGAAGCACTTTTAAAGATTTCACAAAAAAGAGAACCCTTTAGTGCTCTTTTTTAGAGCATGCACTAGTTTTCTAGGTTCTGAAGATATTAGCACTGAAAACATGCAAAAGTAGCAGCTACTTTGTACTTTAGCCTCACTATTCTCTTCACTGGGGTCGAACTGAATTATTGACTTTGAGGGAACGTAGCAGTTCAGTGAACATCCAGTGCACTTTTTTTTAAACAACGAGCAACAAGTAACATTAATAACCTAGCAAGGCATTCAAGTTGATTCTGAGAGTTACTTCTTATTAGCATTTCTCTATTTTTAAAAGAAAAATGAGAGATTAGCCATCTGTCGTTTTTCTGTTGGCTCACACTTCCAACAGTTGCAAAGTCTATGATAAAGTTCACTCATATTTACTCAGCTGTAGCAAGTGAATTCCTTTTATGCATCAATAATAATAATAATAATAATAATAATAATAAATAATTTTGAGTTCAAAAAGTCAAAACAAAGTATTTATGGAAAATGACATTAATGAACCAATCTATGATAACTACAAATTGTTACAAATTAAAAACTGCTACTAATCATTTTTAATAAACATTTTGCCAATTAATTCTTTCTACGGAAGCCCTAAGAGGCCATGTGTTATGCGTGTTTTTTTCCTTTCTTGTTTTCTTGTGATCTCGACATAACAAAAGTCGTTTTCTCGTGATAAGGGCTTAATTTTTCTGTGTACTCGACATAACAACATGTTGTTTTTATTGTTCTCGAGGCAGCCAAAGCTTAGCGCAATCCCACAGCATCATGGATGAACAAATTCATTTTTATTTTGATCAGAGACTCACTCAAGCTGAAGTAGCTCTTTGTCTGTCAGTGATTTATAACTTGCACATTATATTTACGGCATTTGGCAGACGCCCTTATCCAGAGCGACTTACAATTATCTCATTTATACAACTGAGCAGTTGAAGGTTAAGGTTAAGCCTTGCTCAAGGGCTCAGTAGTGGCAGCTTGGCGGTGCTGGGACTTGAACTCTCAACCTTCAGATCAAGAGTCCAATGTCTTAACCACTGAGCTACTACCCTATCCCTATCCATTAGTGTCGGACACTTGAGAAGGAGGCCGTAAGATCTACACCTCTCTCTCTCTCTTAATGCGGAGATAAAGTCCATCTCTACAGCGGGCAATTAATACATTAATGATGGTGATGACGATGGCAAGGAGGCCCACGTGCATGCAACACCAGTCCCATTCACAAGGCGTGAGAGTTTCTCGTGATGAAATTACGCCGTGAGAAAACAGCTTTTTTGTTATGTCAAGATCACAAGAAAACAAGAAAGCAAAAAAAATAGTAATGCATGACCTCTTAGGGCTTCCATAGCTTTCTTTTCTGACATACAAACATTTTTCTGTAACATTTCATTTTGTGCTGAAAAACGAATGTTTGGAATTCTAAAATGTTTCTGTACTGACTCCATAATGTAGAAGTCATTAAATAAAAATCTATAACAAAGTTTGAACCTTCTGACCAATCAGAATCCAGAAATCAACAGCGCTGTGGTATTAAAAAGTGGTAACCGTCTGTCGTATAAGATCTAAAGCAAGCAAAAAGGTTCTTCTTCTTCTTCTTCTTCTTCTTCTTCATCTGACTCACACATGTCTAATTCCCCTGCATTTATTTTAGTAGTGGATAGACTCACTAATATATTAGCTGTCAATCATAAGGATATTACATCATCATTTTCATCATTGCTCGGAATCAAAGGCGCGTGTAATGAAATCACGCTGTTCATAACCTCGAAAACCATAGAGATCTCAATATGTGGAATTTTCCGATGAGTGTATGGAAGTGTGTGGTGACTGTGGTTAAAGGAATAAATCAGAAGAAAAGTAATTACACCTCGTAACTTGAAGAAGTAAACATCAGACGCCGAACAGTTTAGCCAAATCATTTCTTACCAAGTTTCTATTCATACTCACTGATAATGATCCTGGTGCTGATACCAAAATGAGTAACTTACTTAGTATTAATCAGTCACCACAGAACATTTTATTTAGCTCTGTTTATGTTTCCCTGGTTTAAAAAGTGGCCAATGAAAAGCACACACGTGTGTGTCCGTGCACTTACACTACTCGATTCATTCTGTATAACATTAGCCAGCTACATTAGTTACCTTGAATCAAGTAGGTGAGGAGGTTTTTTATTAAAACATTAATAATGATGTAGCTTCAAGCAAGATTAAGTCCAAAGGCTATCACACTTGATTTATGCAACAGGCTACAATCTAGTGGATTTTTAGAGTAACTCTGTAATTTATGGCAATTGAGCATTGAAAAGAAGAATAGAGTCATCCAGAGAACAGTCTAGCAGCTCGTTTTACACATACACAATATCGCACTCATGTGCTTGTTGAATGTCCCATTCCAGATTTATTCCCTCTTTGCTGTTATAATGAGCTCCTCTCTTCTGCGAAGGCTCTCCACTAGATGTTGGAGCGTGGCTGTGGGGATTTGTGTTCATCCAACTACAAGAGCATTAGTGAGGTCAGGCGCTGATGTTGGGTAAGGAGTCTCCAGTTCCAGTTCATCCCAAAGGTGTACAGTGGGGTTGAGGTCAGGGCTCTGTGCAGGACACTCGAGTTCTTCCACTCCAACCTTCACACACCATGTCTTCATGGAGCTCGCTTTGTGCACAGCGGCATCGTCATGCTGGAGCAGGTTTGGGCCTCTTAGTTCCAGTGAAGGGAAACTGTAAAGCTACAGCACACAGAGATGTTCTATACAACTGTGTACTTCCAGCTTTGTGGCAACAGTTTGGAGAAGAACCACATATGGGTGTGATGGTCAAGGGTGCACATACTTTTGGCCATACGGTGTATCTTTGTTCAACTTTATTTGAGGTAATATCATTAACCAGGGTTTCCTGGTCCTGACTACATCTCAAGAGAAAACACACAAACTAGCCCAAAAAATGTGGGAACTGGAAAAGGGAGACATTTGTCGTCTTTTTCTCAGCATTTGCATGGAAAATATATTATAATAGAAATTGTCCTATACATCATATAGCACACTGTCAACACACTGTCTGCACTTATGGAAATTTATTAGATTAAATAGATTTAATTCAGATGATTTGCTATAAAACAAAATCTTGGAAGCTGTGGAGTATTTTATCATTTTATTAAACCAGCACAATCTGGCAACCCAGTCATTAAACTGTCCTGAGCGCTGCTCCTGTCCTGAGCATGGTGTGCCGTGATTCCTGCTTCAATGGGCCTCTATTAGCACTTGTTGCAGTTCCCATTTTTGACCACTAGGTGCAATAGTAGCTGGAGCTAACTGGGGTGATTGTGCAACATCTAGAAAGGCGAACAAATCAACATAAGATGGTGGCTGATCGTTGAACAACACCGAGGGCAAGAGCTGTTATTTTCATTCACCTAGCGTCCTCTGTAGACATTTGTTCTCTTCTAGCTCCTCTCTTTTTCTTATTGAAATGCTGTAGCTCCTCCTCTTGATATTTTCTACAGAGCACAGTTTGTAGTCTGATTTGCGTTAATCGTGAAATGTGTCATTACGTGACATCTGTCCGTTAGCATGAGAACGTACGCTAAACTTACGGCACCTGTAGTATCACCCGATATTGGATGTTGGTATCAGAGCATCGATGCATCCGTAACAATGATAAGTTTTATTTATCTCCAAATATAAGAAATAAATGAAATATGGGCATACATTTAAAGCAAAACTTTATTACTGTTGCTCAATTTGTAGAAAGCATCCAAAAATAATCATGAGACAAAACAACGATGCATGAAACAATCACTCAACGTGCGTATTTTTAAACTTTCAACACGTACATATGAGCAAGAGCTGTGATTTCAGCTGTGATGTCATCATCGCAAGGTTGCAGGGAAAGCTGTCTAAATCCGTTCAGGAGCAATGTGACTCGTCTAAAAATATCACTATGATACGATTTTTCCAACTTGACACAATTTTTGCTTGTTGTGAACTCACACACACTTGAGCTGTGTCATGGTTAGGCCGCCAACATTTCCTAGAAGATAGGTGCTGAGTCACACAAGTATGAAACCATTACAGTCACGTTACTGCCGAAACTCGGCTCAACAGGATACACGCCCTTTGTTTTTTTTCAATAGTTTCTTTTTTGTCATACACAACATTTTTAGGAAGTTCATTTAGAGCAGAAGTCAAAAAATTTCCATTCGCAATGATAAAATACCACACCATGTACTTCAGCGAGGACACAACGGCTAATTCGTAGCTAAATTTTTTTTTTTTTTTTTAAATAAACTGGGCAACTCCAGCATTATGGATGCTTAGGATCAATAAAACCATTTGCATATTTGGTCATGTGACTTTCATATTATAAGATTTTATAAGATATTTATGTCTATATTACTAAAACAGCAGTTTAAAGCAGTTGAAAGACTTTTGACCTTTGAAGAAAATATATATATAGTCTGAGGCTCAAAAACAATACATCTCATTTTGCAACTGGAGGTCATGTGATCTTTTAATATTCAAATGTCAGATATTTATGAGTATATTATATAACGCAAACTTTTAGCTGTTTAAAAATAATACATACACGAGTTCTTTAAACATATAAGGGCCAAGGACATGAAAACTCATTTATAACCAGAAATTGGGGGAGGGGCATACTCTCTCTCACCTGTCAATCATACTGACACTAACCAATCGTGGACATCTGTGAGCTTATGTATGTGGAAGAGGGCAGATAGCGCTTTCCTCCGAGTGTGTTACGCAGCGAGAAAAGTTGCTGTAGTCGTCTGGCTTCAGGCGTCTCGGAGGAAGCGAGTGTTAACCTTCACCCGCCCCGGTTGTTAGCTTTCGTATGATGAACAAACAAACAAATTTTGTAGGCCTTTTATTCATATATTTCACAAAGAAATGTTTTGTGTATTTTACAAATTAACAATTTTACAATTAATTAATTAATTAATTAATTAAGTTAATTTTTTAGTGTAGCTACAAAAAACATATTTGTGTATATAGAACTTTACAAATATTTTCAAGCAGCAAATTAATAAATATATTTTTTAAGTATTTTACATTTTCGATGTTAAAATTGCACAGTGAACTGTTATTTTGAATCTCTTTTTATTTAAAAAAAAACATTTGAAGGAAAACATACAGAAATATAAGTGAAATGAAATCTTGTAATATTTCTAATTTTTTTTCTATCATTTTTATTCTTATGCATAAACAATACATTTTAAAACTTTAAAATGAAGCTGAAAAGTCCAGTTTCAAATACACAGTACGTGAATTTTCTGGTATATATATATATATATATATATATATATATATATATATATATATATGTGTGTGTGTGTGTGTGTGTGTGTGTGTGTGTATTGCTGAGGAAAATAATTTAATTAAACAAACACTTGAATATAGACTGAAAAGTACAATTTATAAGTGATTTTGTTGCTCTAAACAATCTGTTTTTAATGATGTTAATTATAATTACTTCATCATCATATAGTTATAATTTATGTTATAGTATTTTCGAGTTATTATAGTTTATTGTTTAGGTGCCGCTGAATTGAATAAAGTGTAAATAATTTCAAATGCAACAGTAATAAGAATAAAAGTGTTATTAATATGACGCAAAATATTTCATATTAAAATATAATTGATGAATTTATAAGACAAAGCTCAAATCTATGTTTGTAAAATTGTTCCATTATATTAATAAAATAAATCTGTGCTGTGATCTTTAGGTGGTCCCTGAAATGTAATTTTCTTCATTTATTTTTGTAATTTTTTGCATTTTTTTTTTTTTGTAAAATGTTCACAGCGTTTTATGTTTAAGCTTGCAATATAATAAAATAAAATAAAATAAGATAAAATAAAATAAAATAAAATAAAATATGCTTCACTGAACAGACAGAACAAACATTATTAACGTGTACATGAGTACCATAGCTGACTCGTTTTCTCTCCACACACACACACACACACACACACACGGTTCCACTCCCCCATTTTCTTTCCGTGAAGAGTGGATAATCAGGAGTGTGGTGTAATTAGGGCATGCTTGTTATTTTAAGGTTTAGGGAACACAGTAATTACGCTCGCTCACTTTCACTCCCAGACGGAGACGGAGGGAGGGACGGAGAGATGAAGAGACACTGATTGGAGGTGTTTTCATGTTAAAGCAAATATATAAATATATACGTTGCATCACCGTAGTTTGCTACTTTACGACTGCATTAACTCACTCCTCATAAACACTTGTGCAAACTTGTTTAAGAAATACACAACTCTTTTTTTCCTCCTTATGAAAACTCCTTCTCAGAAACTTCATCTTTTTTTTTTTATCCTCTGCTTTGATTTAAAAAAAAAAAACTCGGTCATACAATAAATAGCGATTATTTATATAATCATTTGTGCTTCCAGTAGTTCCAGCTGTAACATAACTCACAGATTTATGTTAATATTCTAACACGCCATCGTTTCCATAGTAACAGCTCCTCATTCACAGGGACTTGTACGTCAGACGTGTCACATAAATAGATTTTGAAAAATTTGTAGATGTTTAGATGTTGTAGAGTTGTGATGTTACGTAAAGAGAAATGTGTTTACGTAGCATTTATGGAAGGAGTCTCCAGTATCAGCGCTTTGTAACGGTCAGAGGTAAAGCTGTAACGTTAAGTTTTCCGACATGTTCGGGATAGAGGAGACATTGATCAGGAGATATGACATGGAGTGATTGTGCCGGGTGGGCGGAGCTTAAAGCGTTCTTCAAAGCTTCAGATAATGTGGTAGTCACAAATGGACAAAAACTCAACAGGAGAATGTTTATTTCAGTGTTTTTGTCCACTCTGGACAAAAAAAGCGTTTGAAAGAAATATGTCATGATGCGATAGTGAAGTGGGCGGAGCTTAAACCCTTCGACGCAACCCTAGTTGCTAAGTTTCACATAATGCTGTGATCGCAAGTGGACAAAAAATGTTTGTTTCCATGGTTTTGTCCACTCATGACCCAAATGTTGGCTAATTAGAGATATATTGCATGATGTGGCTGTGAAGTGGGCGGAGCTTAAAGCATGCTACCTTTAAAGTTGCTAAATTTTAGATAACATGGTGGTCGCAAGTGGACAAAAAGTCATGACCTGAAAGTCGGCAGCTTTTCAGAGACATGATGTGATTGTGAAGTGGGCGGAGCTTAAAGCATTCTTCAGAGACGCTTAATCTAAGATAATGCGACAGTCACAAGTGGACAAAAACTCAACAGAAAAGATATTTCTGTATTTTTGTCCTCTCATGACCAACGCATTACTGGAACGTTGACAACTTTCTGACATCGTGAAGTGGGCGGAGCTTAAAGCTCTTAAAGTTTAATGTTGCCAAGTTTCAGATAATCTGGTCGTCACAATTGGACAAAACTTCAACTGTCAACTTTTCAGAGATATATGATATGATATGACGTGATCGTGAAGTGTGTGGCGCTTAAAGCATTCTTAAAAGTGACAAAACACGGAAATAAACATATTTCTCTTGATTTTTTTTCGTTCGTTGTTGTTGTTGTTGTTGTTATTGTTTGTTTTTTCCACTCATTTTCTCTAAATGTGTTTTGACATGCAATAGAGGCAATTTATTCAAAATTCTGAAAAACTATTGATCAAAATCATGATTTCTGGCTGTAATATCTTGCCTTAATTTTATTATTTTTTTTTCAAAAAAGAACAATATTATTTATTTTTTATTGTTTTACTCTTAATAATTTTATATTCATGCACACATACACACACACACACACACACGTTTTTTATTATTTAAATTTTTAAATCTCTTCTATTTCTATCGCATGTCTTGAAGATTTTTCTTCCCTGTGAAGCTGTTTTGAAACTATTTTAATCAGTTATTCATATTCACATTTTCTTTCTCGCTGAAAAATAAATATTTTGATAATAAAGAAATATTTAAAAATCATAGTGCTAATAAATACAAACCTGACTAGCACTGACATCATCATAACCTTCTATAATCTCACACACACACACACACACACACACACACAGTAATACTGATAAATAATCCACTATAGCTTTATAACTAACACACACACACACACACACACACACACACACACACACAAAACCACTTTCCCTCATGTTCCTAGAAACCCAAACTTGTCCCCACCGCAGCCCTGAACTTTCTTTCCAACACGGTTTTGACAGTTAGCATTCTGAGAAGCTAATTACACCCTACAAACTCTCCTCGTCCTCCTACACCAACACCCCCCCTCCCCCAACACACACACACACACACACACACACACACACTCTTTACTGGTCATAAAGTTACACTCAAACCGGTTTTAGGTATAAGAATGAAAATAAAGTCCTCTTTAAAACACTAACATGGCTAACAACAACCAAAACCCCCCCAGAGGTTGGCTGATGCTAATGTGTTCATGCTAACTGATTAGCCATATAGTCAGTTCTATTTGTTATTAGCCATGTTAGCATTTTACACAGCTGTATTAACACCTACAGTGTTTAATAACCTTTCATGCTAACGTTTTCATGCTGAATCATTCCTATTCACTGTTTATCACGCTAGCTTTACTTTTCCTAGTCACATTATTATTTATTATTAAGTCCAGCTAGCTTGATGCTAGTGTGTTCATGCTAACTGATTATTTATCTTCAGTTCTACTTGTTATTAGCCATGTTAGCATTTTGGGTGAAATGTTGAATAAAATCCCCTCTTTCCAGTGTTCACTTGTTTGTTTGTTTGTTTGTTTGTTTGTGTCCAGCTAGCATGATGCTAATGATTTTATGCTGGCTCATCGTTCCTGTTCAGCTCCATTGACTGTTTATCATGTTAGCATGTTTAGCTGATGTGTTAAATTCACACTTACAGTCTTTAATAAAATGTTATTTAGTTGTAGCAAGAGTGTTTGTTTATGTCCAGTTAGCATGATGCTAATATGTGTCTTCACACTAACTATTCAGTTTATTTCACTGTTTATTACATTAGCATTTAAATAAAGTGTTAAATGAACTCTTTCAGTGTTTCCTTTGTACCCTGCTAGCATGAGGCTAATTTGCTCATGCTAACATCCTTAGTCCCTTCAGCTCCATTAGTTATTAGCCATGTTAGCATTTTTTATTATAATAAACTCATTTAGCGCTGTTTTTTTTTGTCTTTAGTGTTCATTTGTGTCCAGTTAGCATGATGCTAATGTGTTCATCCTAGCTAATCATTCCTTTTTTCCATTTTAAAGTGGAGCTTTAAATTTACATTTAGTCTTTAATTCATTTTTAAATAGTTGTAGCTGACTAACAATCTCAGCTTAACACTTACAGTATGATGCTAATGTGTTTATGCTAACTCATCATTTCAATTTAGTTCCATTTGTTATTTGCCATGTTAGCATTTTTTTTTTAAATTAAAATGTTAAATGAACTCATATGCTGCTGAATTAACAGCTAAAGGTGAAGTCTGCAGTTTCAGTGTTTTCTTCGTTGTTATTTGTTTCCAGTTAGCCTGATGCTAATGTGCTCATGCTAGCTAGTTTGCCATGTTAGCATTTTTCACATTTTGTGTTATCTGGTAGTGTTTGTGTATGTCCGGTTAGCTTGATGCTAATGTGAGCCTTGTCAGTTCTGTTCATTGCTTAGCATTCTTAAATAAATGTTAAACAAACTCTTAGTGTTGAATGAACATTGTATCCAGTTAGCGTCAGGCTAATCAGACCACTGTAGGTTTATTTCCTATGCTTTCTTTTTGTTCACATTGTTTTTGGATGAAGTATTGCCTGAAGGTCAAGCTTAGCCAGCACATAATTACAGGGGAGGATTCAGACAGCACACGCATCGCCAGCCGCCAGACTCCATGTCGGCCATCATGCTCGGTTTGCCATTGGGTCAGCCATCGGTCACACACTCATCCCGAGGTCAGACACAGAGACTCGTAGGCTGCTCCTAGAAAAACTCTGGAAGAAATTAAACAAACAGCTCGGGGTAAAAGATGAAGCTGAAAAAGATAAACGTTTAAACACGGACCCGGGTTTGTTACGTTAGCGCTAATTTCCATTTAATGCTAATAGACTCACTTTTGCTAGTAAGCAGTGTGTTTATTTAGTTGAATTAATTAGCATACGAATAAGGTATTGCTAAGCCTATGCTAAGTCTGTGCTAAGCCATGTCTTTATGCTTCTGTGTGAAAAGATTGATAAAAAAAAATAGGAATTAACAGTTAAGCTAAACATTTGCATACTTGTAATGTCCATACAGTTAATTTAGCATTGTGTAAAGCTAGCTTAATATGCTACAATTAAATTTTTTTTCCAAACTTAACAAGTCAAGGTTAACTAAAAAATTATTTTTGACAGTTTTATACATTAGAAGTTGATCTTTAAACTCAAACAGCAAAAGCTAAAAACTTAACCGTAGGGCTAATTAGCATTGAAATGAAGAGTTGTGATTTTTTTTCCCTCTTGTATGATATCTTTCTTTTTCAGGAAAATCATAGAAATCCGGAGATCATAGATCGGAAAAGATTTCTTTTCCACTGTGGTCCCGATAAAGCAAACACTCGCCTGTCAGTGTGTGTTTTTCTCCCTCGCTCGTCTTCTCTTCTCGGACAGAGGGTCGCTAACGTAAACAATGCTTAGCCTTGGGTCTGGTCCATCGCAAACACGAATCTCTCTCTCTCTCTCTCTCTCTCTCTCTCTCTCTGTGTCTCTCTGTGTCTCTCTTTATGTCTCTCGCCCACTAACAGAGGAAGGAAGACGCTGATTGGAGGCCATTAAAGAAGATGACGTCATGCTTATCGGCGTGTGCTGCTGTGGTTTGTTAGCATGCTAAACTCTCGGACTCGCTGTTTACATGATGTAGAATCAACATTTGCAGTGTGTGTGTGTGTGTGTGTGTGTGTGTGTGTAAGCCGAAGTGAAGCTCATGCTAACACACTGCTGAAATATGATACTGACAAATAGGATGGGGACAGAGCGAACTCAACAATGTCATGCTAATCAAAGTGGACAAGATACAGCACAGCAATCCAAGACAACAACACACACACACACACACACACACACGAGGAAAATGTACTGTCAGAGGACTTCAAACTAGCAGGAGGCATCCCACTCAGAGCAGTGTGTAGTGTGCGGAGTTTGTTCCTGACTTACTATATGACATCATCGCAAAACTATCCAATAGCGGCCATATTCAGTATAAAATTTTTTTTTTATCTCACAAACTTCATCAAATATATTTTACATCAACTGTTGGAATTAGTGTGGGCAGGAACTGCGGTCTGATTGGTTGCCTTGACATTGATGGGGGAACCATGGTCCCATTGGTTACAGTAGCATTTTGGATGAGAACTGCGTTCTGATTGGTTAGAATGGCACTGTTTACTGTGGTCTGATTGGTTATGGTGACATTTTAGACAAGAAGTGTGGTCGGTTACATCTGTATTTTGGTTGGTTATAGTCACAATTAAGGTGAGAACTGTGACCTGATTGGTTATGCTGGCACTGGGGGCGGGGAAAAAAAATGCTCTTTGTGGAAAAACCTGAACATAGATGAAGAGCCAATCAGGTTGCGACCTTTAAGATCCTGAAGCTTTTGACCAGAAAAGTGTACAGATATCAGATGTGGGTGGAGCATCTGTGGTTTAGACTTCTGCTACAGAGACTGCACAAATGACAGACTGTATGTGTAATGCTGAAGAATACATATGCAAGACCTGATATATGTGTGTGTGTGTGTGTGTGTGTGTGTGTTTGTGTGTGTATCGTTCATACAGAACTCATGTGCGTCCTTGTGAGAAGCTTTGGGCTTGTTCTGAGAGGTAAATTGGAAGCAGGATGTGGAGGAGGGTGGAAGCGAGTTCCCAGCCCTCCACACACACACACACACACACACACACACAGAGGGCACAGCCCAGCTCCTCCTGTGCCCCAGCCAAAGCCCTGCGGTTTCACCAGCTTGGCCGTCCTCACACACGCCGCTACATGTGTGTACGAGACACTGACGCTTCTCTGTTATGAAGTTTACAAAAGTCTGATTCTGTAACCCAAAACTGTTACCTCTGTTATATGAAACTTATTAATCGAGGTTCACATTATTGAGTCTTAAATGAAAATTTACACAAACTCGGGAGCAAAAAGTAGCCGGATTTTTCTGAAGCCACATTTCTTGCGAATAAATTTATTCGTATCCAGTTTGATAAATAAGACTCAATGTTATCACAATATTTGTAGCTTATAACAAAAGTATCATTTATGTGATATTGCAGACCTACCGACCTTCAAACATTTTGCGTAGGAGCTACGCATTTTAACTTCGAAAATCCCTGCTGCGAGTTATTGCTCAAAATTACACCAAATGAGCACCGACAAAAACGGCAGATGATCCAATCGACCAATCAATCTGGAATGACTGACAATTGTAACTCTCTGATGTTAACTGACACTCATGAAAGCACCGCCCCTTCCCCCCCACTCACCCGCTGAAGCCCCGCCCCTTTCCCCAGCTCACTCATTGAAGCCCCACCCCTTTCCCTTGTCTCACTTGTTGAAGCCCCGCCCCTTCCTCTGTCTCACATCAGTACATGGTTCTCATCTCGGCTCAATTCTGATTGTTAAATAACATCACATTTTTAATCCCTTTATTATGATTATGAGTAGAGCGATAATCATACAAGTCCTGTGAATGAGCAATGAGCTGTTACTATGGAAACACTAATGTATGTGAAGGTTCCATTGTCAGATATTCACAAACGAACAGCTAGATGAGTTTATCTCTCTTCTAACTGTTTACTTTAGTTCTATGATGCTGAATATTTGAATAATAAAATATGATCACAGAATGTGTTTCACAGCTAATTTTTATGCTCTGCGTTACGAGGCCGCCGCATCCAATGAGCTAATCATTCGTTTTGGCGCGTAACGGAAGCCTTGTTAGCTATAGCATGAGCTTTAAAGGTGATCTAAGGGCGTATGTGACTTCGCAACTGAAAACAGGTGCTATAGATTGTGTAAAATTAGCTTTAAAACAAGGGTGCTGTGAACGACGTCACTGTTTCCACAGGGAGAAAACCATCTTCAGGTTTTTTGTGTGTGTGTGTGTGTGTGTGTGTGTGTGTGTGTGTGTGTGTGGCTCGAATTATCCAACCCCAATAAAAAGGTAACAACAGACTGGTGCTGTTCCAAGCTTCACCTTGTGCAATAGGGAGTGAAAGGGGAATGTGCTTAGCTGTGCCTCCTAAGCAAAATCCCCAAATAACTACAGCAGAGTGTCGTCTAGAGACCTTATGGAGCTCTCAATGCATATCTTTAATGCGCACACACACACACATACGCACACACACACGCACGCACGCACACACACGCGCACGCACAGAGTGAGGTATCGATCTCTGTCGTGGCCCACACTTGAACCTTGATCTCTTTTTGATAGAAGCGAGTCTCCATCATCAACCTCTGTTTTTTTTTTTTTTTTCCATTTTAATTGAAATGTAAATGAGGACGTAACCCCAGAGTGCATATCGTACATATATACATAAAGCTGATATAAAAGAAGCGTCACAGATCGGTAGAGGAGGCAGATGCAAGTGCAGATTTAGTCTTTTTACAGTGAAAACACACGAACGAGGGGTAGCGAAACAAGGCGACAGCATGAACATGACGTGAGTCAGGTTACAAGACAACCGACAACGGCAACAAAAGACCAACGCTAGACACGTGCCGCGTCCCGATTCGCCTACTGTCCGTCCTCAAAAGTATCCGAGATTAAAATGAGTGTGTCCCTTACACAACATATCGTAGTATATTGAAATGCGGATCCCAAAGGTACCCAGAGGGTCTACGATTTCCAGGAGATTTTTGAAGTGTGGATCCATGGACTTTTTTTCAGCTAATATTGCCCACAACTCCTTGCGCTAGGGAGGAGGAGCAGGAGCTTCACCGAATTCAACCCGCAAACGCGGCGGATGAGTGTAACATCAATGATGCGTCATCAGTATTTAAGTGTAAGAACTTGAATGTTAAGCACTAACCTAAATGATATAAGGAATAATGAATGAAGACAAACCGAATTTTGTTTACGGTGACGGTGTGCGTAACTAGGCAACGACGTTCTCTTACACGTTACGAGGCGTGTTAGTTTGTTAATATGTCCCAGTACTTGCATGCTCTTTTGCTACACACTCAAAAGTACGTAATCCTTCTCCACAAAAAGCGTAGTGCATAGTATAAATAGGCGAATTGGAACGCAGCACCTGAGTGCTGTACAAGACGTGACTTAAATACTAGTGCTCGTTAAACATAATGTGAATCAGGTGCAAGCAGTCATGTGACGTGAGTGTCATGATCATGTGATGTGCAGTGGCTGACGGGAGTCGTAGTCCTGCACCGTACTCGGAACTTAATCAACGAATAAAAATGTACGAGGTGATGTTCTTTAATAAAAATGAAAACAGTCACTAGCAAATCGCTGTGGGAGGAATAAGAGGAATAAAACACTTCAGAATGTGCTGTTATAGCAAAATAATCAATCTCAGTGTGCTAACAGTAACTCTGCTACATCTACCCACGCTGACGTTGATTATTTTCCGAAAATAGCATGTGTTTTTAATTCTTTCTTACGTTTTCCGAACTAAACTAGAATTTAAATCACACAAAAGTTGAGGAAAAAAAACAGAAATTCATGTAATTTAATTTTAAAAAGTACTTCAAGCTTTAAAAAAGTAAAAACTCATTTTTTAATAAATAACAATTTGTGATTGTTCGCAAATTGCTGATCAGAGGAATAAAACATTTTGGAAGTGAGTGTGATGAAGCGGAGTTTCTGCTACAATCCCGTTAACAGTATGATGTAAGCAGTAAAACTTTGGACCAATCACTGTTGAATATGCAAATTAGTGACGTAGTACATGGAAAGTTTGCCGCAGACTCTCTGTGCTTGCTAGCTAAATAGCTTAGCTAATGTTTGTAATGAACAGATGGTGGTTGTTATGGAAAAAAAATGTATTTTATATATATGTATATATTTAGATATTTTTTTGGCTGCTGTTAAATATATAAGGCGAGAAAATTACGAAGTAAAAATTTACTAGCAGTTAGCCTGTTCAGACAAGTTAGCTAATGTTAGTGATTTTAGGCTATCAAGGAGAGTAGTAGGATTATCTAATTTGCATAATCATGCATATTCATAGATTGTGGTATTTTTAATGAGGGGAAAGGTGTAGAGATGTTTCCTGGACTTTATTTATTTTTTTTTAAATGACCTTTTTTAGGAGCTTGTTTTAGCAACTTTAAGAAAAAAAAGAGGCTCTTTAGGGGATCTTTGGAAGGATTTTAAAATTGTAGTAGCCACATCTGAAGCTAAAGTCATCTTGGGCTTGGCAAAGATGTTGACTTTTCTTCTTATATCTGTAGAATGTTATTAATTTCATTAATTAATCAAACTAATAATTATTTAAAACAACATGAAGGAAACATGACTTATGGGTGTGTATTAGCACACAGCGGATCATGCTAATACTCTCCTAATACCACAAACGGTTACAATATTTGGGGTAGATTTGATGTGTATGTGTTTTGATAGGCTTAGTGAGATTAAACAACACGTGCACACACACACACACACACACACACACACACAGCTCTGTTTATATTCCTGGATCACTGAACTTATTTATGTGTTATACTCAATGGGGAGCGTCGCCGGGGAACGGCGTGTGTAAACAGCGCACAACGCCTCGCACAGCAGGAGCACACACACAATACATACACACACACACCATACACACACACACACATGTTCTCAGTGTCTGTGCATTACGAGCGTTTCTGTCTGCACTGCAGGGAATTAAAAAATGCACACATTCGAGTGAAACACACGAGACTGGTTTACGCCGTTTTACGAAGCTTAATGAGCTAAATGGCCTTGTTCACATTAATATAAAACGAGACGTACGACGCACGTTCCCCATGGAGACCACGTTATATAAAAGCATGATCACTACTCAGAAAAACTACAAATATTAAAAATATGAATGTTTGTGTTGCTCTTGTGGGAGTCATAAATTAAACGTGAGGCGGGGTGTTAGCAAAGTTATTATAGTTAGCAAAAAAATAAAATGACAACAAAAAAACTGAAATGGAATGATATACTAAAAATGTATTTTTTTTTTTTTACTTTTTTGTTTTGTCCGTTTTGCTTTTGTGCGCATTCAAAGCTACAATTATTAAACTATAACTGTAAATTATACATAAAAACTTGATTAAATGTAAAAAAAAAAAAAAAAAAAAAAAAAAAAAAAAAAAAAAAAAAAAAAAAAAAAAAAAAAAAAAAAAAAAAAAAAAAAACACCTGGAAAAGGACTAAATACTAAAATACTAAATAAAACTGACTTTTAAAAGGTAAATAAATATAAAAATTAAAACTAGTTAATTAAAAAAATGTATAATAATAAAAAAGAGAAAAACAGGCTACAGTTGAAACTAGCGTTAGAGTAAATATGCTAAACAATAAACTGGTGTTATAGTAGAGCTGGCATTACGCCACCAAACTAGCATTACAGTAAACCAGCTAACTCATGAACTAGCATTACAGTAAACCAGCTAACTCATGAATTAGCATTATAGTAAATCAGATAACTCGTGAACTAGCATTACAGTAAATCAGATAACTCGTGAACTAGCATTACAGTAAACAGGCCAACTCTTGAACTAGCATTATAGAAAACTAGCTAACTCATGAACTAGCATTACAGTAAACAAGCTAACTCATGAACTAGCATTACAGTAAACAGGCCAACTCTTGAACTAGTATTATAGAAAACTAGCTAACTCATGAACTAGCATTACAGTAAACAAGTTAACTCATGAACTAGCATTACAGTAAACAAGCTAACTCTCATGATAATTCATGGGCTACAACATTTTGAAGCTAATCTATAAACTAGTATTAGCATAAACGTTGAAGCAAGTGAGCTAAAGGCAAACACACGTAACAGGAATTTAATTTAGTGATATACAAAACCTGCGCAGTGAGGCACAAGTGTCCATACACACACACACACACACACACACACTAATCGGAAGTCTTCTAGGTGCGGATGCCCATTTTCCACTTTATCAGTAACTTAATCCTAATAAAGTGACATTGAGTTATACACACTCACACACACACACATAAACACCTTCGATATTAACAGAACACATTCATCTACCAGCCAGAAGCTGGAAGTGGTTCAGAGAACAAAAGCAAAAAAAATTGACACAAAACATTTTTCTAGCAACGAGAATAGAAGCAGGAAGGAAAATAAATGATCGCTTTCCAGAGCGTAATCCATTACGCCAAAAGCCAAGGGACGAGTTCCTAATGTGACTGTGGCGTTCCGAGTTTCGGAAAACCGGCGGAGGCCGAAGCTTCACATGCAGCTTCACACGCAGTCTTATATCCAGTCAGGAATAACACGATACATTTTTATTTACATCTCGATAAAATCTGTCTGACACGTGAACAGCGCTGAAGGCGTATCTTCCATATACGAGTCCATATATGGAAAGAAATGCAGGCCTGAGTGGGCGTGTCTTAAAGTTGATGGATGGGAATGTGGGCGTGTCTTTCTGTCTATATTGGACGTAAGAATGGCTCTGATTGGGCATATTTTAAAGGTATTAGAATGTGGGTGTGTCTTTGAGTCAAAATATGGAAAGTAATGCAACTCTGAGTGGGCGTGTCTTAAATGTATGGGAATGTGGGCATGTCTTTAAGTCCATACATGGAAATAAGTGTGGCTGTCTATGGGTGTGTCTTGAAGGTCATAGAGGGGAATATGGGCGTGTCTTTGAGTGGGCATGTTGTAATGATATGGGAATGTGGGCGTGTCTTTACGTTCATATTAGAATTTAGAGCAGCTCAGTCTTAAAAGGATGGGAGTGTCATTGATTCCATATATGGAAATGGCAGGATAAACGGATAAAATGGATAAAAATGTGGGTGTGTCTTTGAGTTCATATATGGAAATATAGAAGAACACCTTTGAATGGATGTTTCTTGAAGGCTGTAGACGGTAATATGGGCATGTGTTTGAGTCCATATAAGGAAAAGAGAGCGGCTCTGATTGGCCGCGTCTTCGAGTAAGTATATTGAGTCCATCTATGGAAATAAGAGTCGATCTCTGTGGGTATGTATTCAAGGTCATAGATGGGAACGTGGACGTGTCTTTGAGTCCAAATAAGTAAAAGAGCGCAGCTGTGAGTGGGCATGTCCAAATGGTATGGGAATATGGGCATGTCTTTGAGTCCATATATGAAAAAAGAAAAGAAAGATCATAGATGGAAATGTGGGCGTGCCTTGGAGTCCATATACGGAAACGGAGAGCAGGTCTGAGTGGCCATGACTACATCATATGGAAATGTAGGCATGTCATTGCATCCATATTAGAAATTAGAAATGGCTCTGAGTGGGCGTCTCTTAAAGGTATGGGAACGTGGATTTGAATATTTGGAAATAAAGAGCGGCTCTGAGTAAGTCTGTCTTAACAGGATGGGACTGTAGGTGCATCTTTAAGTCTGTATTTGAAAATAAGAGCAGCTCCAAGCAGGAGTGACTTTGATTCCATATATGGAAATGAAAACGAAGGCCATAGATGGAAATGTACGAATGCCTTTGAGTCCCTATACAGAAATATAAGTGCTTTAGAGCAGGCATGTTTTGAAAGGATGGGAATGTGGGTGTGTCTTTAAGTCCATATGTGTAAATGAGAGCGGCTCTGAGTGGGTGTGTCTTAAAGAAGTGGGAATGTAGGCGTGTCACTGAGTCGATATATGGAAATAACAGAACCCATGGATGGATGGGAATGTGGGTGTGTCTGAGTCTATTTATTGAAATAAGATTGGCTCTGAGGGGGCGTGTCCTTAAGGGGTGGGAATGTGGGCATGTCTTTGAAGTGAAGCGACAGCCACAGATAGGAATATAGGTGTGTTTTTAAGGCCATAGATGTAAACCAGAGCAGCTGGGCTCTGAGTGTGAGTGTTTTAAAGGCCATGGATGGGAATGTGGGTGTGGCTTTGAGTCTATATATAAAGAAGAGTGTCTCTCAGTGGGTGTGGCTTTAAATTCAACATTACTGGAAATAAAAGTGTCAGTGTATGACCTTATCGTGGATTTATGGGCGTGTCTTTCTTACAAGATCGCTATTTGTTACTTTAATATAAATTTACTCCTTTATCCAGACACTAATTAAATACAACAGAATGGCAGTTTGTCACGATTGGTAAGATGGGTATGTGTGTATATATTGTACACTCGGTCACCGAGTTGCTATGGTTGTGGTTTTTACACTAATTTGGGCTAGTTTTGGAACATGGTTGTGGGTAGATAAAGGAAGTCTCTTGGTGTTTTTTTGGGCTTTTTTCTTTTAGTCTGCCAAGACCTTTTAAGCAAATAATCAGAATTAAATCTTATCAAATTTTCTGCAAACATACACTAAGGCCTAAACAAAGGGAAAGTGTACATTTTTAAAGGATTATGGAGTGGATAATGTCTGTACCAGGCGATGATAAGAAGGCGTATTGCAGACGCGGGAAATAAGAAATGCGCGCGCACCACAGTGAAGTTGTTTCCCATGCAAAGACTGAGAAACACAAGTAGAATGTATCTCTCTTTTCCAGCGTTCGAACCTTTTGGTCTTTTGAGGTAACGTTTCTGCTGAGACCTGGCAACCCTGATAGGTCACAATGTCTTGTTGGTCAAATATGTTGTCTTGTGAGTTCTGTGATTTCTTCTATCCTGCAGTGACCTTTTTCTCTCTTGTCTGCTCTTGATGAAGGAAATGGAGAAGTGGAGTTGATGGAGTTTTCGGGATCTCAGCGTCTCTTCAGTCTCTGTGCAAAGTCAGAAATTTCACTGTCCACCATTTTAACACTTCACCCCTCACTCTACACAACTACACAAAGAAAGAAAGAAAGAAAGAAAGAAAGGAGAGAGAGAAAGAAAAAAGAGAGAGAGAGAGAGATTGGAGACCTGACATATGGGGATTAGTCACATGTTCCACCCTAAAAAAAAGGAAGAAGCTGAAAATGACTTTCACAATATCGGCCATCTTACGCTTGACGCTTGTGGAGATCACGTTCACATTACGCAATCCGAAAGGGAAGCGCGCTCATCGGTTCCTCCATAAAGTGCAAATTTCTGGCTTTGGCCAGCTTTCTTTGCCAGCTTGTACAGACTGTGGCTATTACATTGTGCTATAAAAAAGTATTGGCACCCTTACTAGAATGGCTCCGGATGGTGGTCTATTTTCAGTACATGATTTACACATGCAGTTAAATAAAGTATGCTAAACTGGTGGCTATTTGCTTCTATTACTTGTTAGCTAGATTAGCCCTGTAACACCAGTGCAAAAATAAGGAAGAGAACATCATACACTAAGCATTTCTTGATAGGAATACTACGTTTGGTGTAAAGTTGGAAACTACAAGATCCTAGAAAATATTAAGTTTCAAATATTTCCTTATTTTCTGAAATGAAACTTTTTTAACCCTTAGTCACACAGCTGTGATTTTGACCAGCTGATAAGATGTCAAGACTAGATTTGCATTTTGGAAATAATTTTAAAGAATTATGAATTAAGTGCAGATTATATATATATTTTCAGATTACTACTAAACGCTACTAATTATTTTTACTAAATGAAAGAATTATAACAAGTCCTACAACGTACTAAATTTACTTACATTACTGTCATAGAGCTAATTAAAGACAAATATATATACAGTGCTGTTTAAAAAAGTATTTGCCCCCTACTAAATTTTGCTATTTTTGCATATTTGTCACACTAAGTGGTTTCAGATCCTCATACAAAATGTATTATAAGACAAAGAGAACACAAGTGAACACAAAACACAGGTTTCTTTTGATCACGGCATTTAAGTCTACTTCATATTGCTGGAAAAGTCTAATTGAACCCAATTATCAATTACATTTGGTTAACTGGTTGATTGAGTAATTAAGGGGGCAATTACTTTTTCACACAGGGCCAGTTGGTGTTGGCTTTTTTTCCTTCAGTGAATGAGATGATCATTTAAATAGAAGAAATCAGGAAATACATTTTTACCCAGCAAGATTGTGGTGTTTTTCTCATGAATAAAAATGCACAGTTTGGTTGTTTCCTGAATCTAAACGTATGGAAGCAAAACTGAAATAAAGCATAAAGTCAGTCCTTAGTGCAACACTTCTCGTGCCACTCCTCATAAACACAGCGTGATGTGGTGTAAAGACCTTCACTTACTTCAGTAATCATGAGAAAGACGTTTCCAGACGAGTTTCTCAACACTGTGGTTTCGTGTACGTATTTTATCCACATCATTACTCACGCGAGTATGAATCAGGACTGAGTTCACTTTCAACACCTCCATTTACACGCGCTGTAATACGGCCTTGCAAAAGTTAAATTGGTCCTTAATTTGTTTGAGTTGAAATAGTTTCTGAGTTTAGGATGAGACTGGGATAATTATGAGTTCTTTAAAGCTATTCCCTGAACGTGCTACAGGATTTTACAAGACAGTAGTGAGAGCAGAACTTCAAACAGAACTGAGGTTTTATATATAACTTAAAACTACACGTTTAACTTGAATATGGCCAGATCATCTTTAAAAAAAAGGAGAAATATTACTAGATAGATAATGAAACAACAGATGTACTTAAATTCAGATCTTCTAGATAGATAGACAGATATTGTGGATAGATCGATAGAAGAAGTCTTTATCTGTGACATGTACATTACAGCACAGTGAAGCTCTTGTCTTTGCATTAGGAAGCTGGGGTCAGAGGTCAGGGGCAGCCTTGAAGCAGCCTGGAGCACAAAGGGTTAAAGACCTCGCTCAGGGGCACAGCAGCGGCAGCCTGAACCCCGACCTTCTGATCAGTAACCCACAGCCTTAACCACTGAGATAGAGAGATAGAGAGAGAGAGAGAGAGACAGATAGATAGATAGATAGATAGATAGATAGATAGATAGATAGATAGATAGTTAGATAGACAGATGTTGTAGATAGATAGATAGATAGACAGACAGACACAGACAGATATATAGACAGACAGACACAGACAGACAGACAGACAGACAGATATTGTAGATAGATAGATAGATAGATAGATAGATTGACAGATAGACAGAGATATTGTAGATAGATAGATAGATAGATAGATAGATATTATAGATAGATAGATAGATAGATAGATAGACAGATATTATAGATAGATAGATAGATAGATAGACAGACAGACAGATATTGTAGATAGATAGATAGATATTGTAGATAGATAGATAGAGACAGACAGATAGATAGATAGATAGATAGATAGAGAGAGAGACAGACAGACAGATAGATAGATAGATAGATAGATAGATAGAGAGATAGATAGATAGATAGATAGATAGAGAGAGAGAGACAGATAGACAGACAGATATTGTAGATAGATAGATAGATAGAGAGAGATAGATAGAGAGAGACAGATATTATAGATAGATAGATAGATAGATAGACAGACAGACAGATAGACAGACAGATATTGTAGATAGATAGAAAGATAGATATTGTAGATAGATAGATAGATAGATAGAATCAGGGACGGTGAAAGCTAACACGTGCTTCCTCCGTCACAGAGCAGCGTGACGCTCTCAGAGGAAAGCGCTATCTACCCTCTTCCACATACATGAGATCACAGATGCTCATGATTGGCTAATGTCACTGTGATTGACAGGGGGGGAAAGATTATGCCCCTCCCACCCAGAGAGCGCCACCATTTTTTTTGCACACGTTAACATTTTATCTACATTACAATGGCAAAATAGATTTATGCAAATAAAAGTAAAGTAAAAAAAAAATATTGTCACTTTTTTAAGACACTCTGATTTGACGCTTTCACTTTCTGTCCCCCTTTTAATGTGTGTGTGTTAATGTGTGTGTGTTAGTGTGTGTGTGTGTGTGTGTTTTAATGTGTGTGTGTTAATGTTAGACTGCACAATCTTTGCCTTATTTAAATCAAAACTCAAGCCACACACACGTTCCTCTTTCTCTGCTGTGCCTGTCCTTTCTGTTAATCCCTCTCTATAGTTTCGCTACGTACGTTCTCCCTGAACCATCTTTTATTTATTGTAAAGCAATAAGTGTCAAATGTGAAAGACGCTATATAAATAGAACTTAATAAATCTCCTCAGATTTTAAAGACAAACCTTTAAGAAAAGAAAAGTCGCTCTGGACATCACTCATGTGCCACATTTTGTTATCTGGACATGGAGCTACATGCTGTGTGGAAGCAGCTGTAAAGAGGAACAGGAAATGCAGGGTGGCTGCTCATCGCCCTTTTCCTGGACTTCCTGTTCCACAGTGACAGGTGGTCAGTAACACACACACACACACACACACACACACAGATTCCCTCAGTAGTGTTGGTTTAGCCTGGTCCTGAGGGGAGACACATCCTGAAGTTTTTTTTTTTGTTTTGTTTTTTTTTTTTACGCAGATTAGGAACACGGCTCATCACCTGACCCGACTTCCACGAGCTGCCAATCAAACTCTATTAGCCTGAAGAGACAAAGAACCGAAAGCAGCGGGTTGCTGAAGATAAGAGCAGGAAGTTGTGACTGATTCCCATTTCCTTGTGTATCTTTCTCACAGAGTTAGCTTAGCAAGTTTGGACGAACGACTAGCTTGTTATTATTTGCTACAAAGCACGGCGCTGCGATTCGAGGCACACAAACACCACTATAGTTCGCATTGTTATCAAACTCTGAGCTATTTCAATCACAAAACTTTATTAGCATGTCTCATATTTATACACTTGTACACTTTTTTACACTGTAGATAGAGACAATGCTTTATTATTTTGCGTCTACAGTATTACTTACTCAATTCAGAGCTTTTCCTAGCCAGCTAGCTAGGCATAAAATGGAGTATTTTTAACTACATCTAAGCTGATATTGTCTGTGCACTTTATTAGCATTAGCATGTATGACACACTGACTAATTAGCAAAAATAATGCCTTTTTGTTAAAAACTACAAATAACAACAGAATTAGGGGCAGACTTTCAGACATAGTTATCAAACTCTGAACCATTTCAATCACGATACCTTATTAGCCTGCGATTTAGTACGTAAAATTAACAGAACACGAAAACTAAGAAAGCAAACTGTCATAAATATTAATGCTATACCATCATAATACCATGAATGTGCCAGAGAGGTGTTGAATTCCGGATTCTGATTGGACAGAAGGTTTATATTAATGCGCTTGTTTTAATATTGGATCGTTTCTATAGCAACAGCTCATTCACGTGGCAGATGCGTCACAAATAAACGGATAAAAAAAAAATCGTTGATACAGATTTCTGTAAGGAGAAATGTGATTATTTAACATTTTTAAGGAAGGAGTCTCCAGTGTCAGTGGTAAATAACTTGTTTCATGAATATTAAACGTAACTATCGATGCATAAACTGTCGTATAAGAGGAATAAAGCACACAGACTGCTAACTGTACTGTAACTCCGCTTCGTCACACCATTTCATAGCTGATTATTTTCCTCTAATTGAATGACTCGGAGTGTCTTAATTACTGTTTATATTTCTTAGACATATTCTACAATACGGACTTTTATTTTAACAATCATGTGAAAAATCATGGCGTGAAAACATACTGAAAACGTACTTTCTTCTGTTAAGTTAATGTGGAGAAAGTGCAGCTTTATCTGCGAGTTCAGTTCTAGTTCAGCGGTGCAGCGAGAGACGAAGACGCTCACTGGAGCTCTGATGATAATCTGCTGGAGATTTTGCAGATTTTAAAGCTCTGAATTCGGAAGGCTTTCCGTGTCAAGCGGATATCTAAAAAGTGTCGTTATGGATCGCTCTGGCTCCGGGGTGTTAGCGTTAGGATCCGAGCTGCACCTGTGAGCGCTCGGGAGTGATGCGGTGAGTGATGTTCCACATGGAGATGTTTGATGGATGTGCGGTTCGAGTCGGGGGAAGTGGAGGAGGTTACAGGGGCACATCTACAGGGAGCGGGTGGAGAAACACAGCCTTATTAAAGCCAACTGTGTGTGGAGTTAGAAGCCAGTGTGTGTGTGTGTGTGTGTGTGTGTGTGTGTGTGTTGGAGTCAACTTGGCTTGTGCACATGAATACTCCTGTAAAACCATTTCACCTTAAAAACAGGTATAATTAATGACATCTCTCTCTGGATGGTCTGGGGAGAAAAAAGGAAATAAAAGAAATGTTTGGTGAGAAATAATATTTACACAAAGATCCGCTTTGCCTCAGAAGCAGTCCATCAGCTGAGACACGTTCAACATCTGATGCTTCATCTTGGAGCTACAAGGAATTAATTTTATATAATAAATAGATCCCTATTTAGAGATGCGCACACCCCGGTTGCAAAAAGACCCGAGTAGCCTAGCAAGCCTAAGCGACGCTTACATGGTCATAATCTGACTGACGATTCTACTAAGAATTTTATTTACGATTGACGTTAGCTAAAATGTTATCCACTTGGCGTCCTGTCAGAGGCTAAACGATGCTAAGTGGTGATCTAGCCTGCAATGACTGGACATACAGTATACACAGATGTCATAGAAACTCCAGGCGTTTATTACGTCATTAGGTCTAGTTATTTTAGCTAGCTAAACGTATCCATTATACGCAGAACGTGACCTACCTGTAGATAGTTAGCGTTAGCTTGCTAGTTGTAGAGTTTAGGCGAGCTACGTAGGTTTGTTAAAGCAATATAGATTAGGCATGTTAGCTAGCTAGTTTTCAGACATTCCACAATAATTTAACTTCTTTTTTAAATTTGATTTTCAAAAATTGAACGCTATCCTTTCTTTAAAACGTAAATGTCTGTACATGCATCATAGCATAAATGTTCTTACTATTAGCTAAGTGGACTAGCATCACCTAACTAACTTATATCAACATTACCCTATTTGTATCTAGCACGGTTTGCTAGCAAGCTAACTAATAAGAAACAGTTATACTATATTATAATGTGTAATTAAAATCAATAGTTTAAAAACAGCGTAAAACTAAAACAGTGACGTATTTCCGAGTGAAAGCTTCTCAGCGTTTTTGTTCGTCGATAGCTGGAGTCTTGAGAGGGGGAGGGGTGAAAAATGACATGATATTATTGGTTAGTATTTTTGACCACGCCCACACACACACACATTTAGAGGTGGCGGAGGAGGGAATGATTATATTTTGACGGAAGATTATGTTCTGATAAATCGAGCAATCTGACGAGAAACGAACACGGAAGCTTTGATTACAGATTGTCTTTAATGTGTTGAGGTCACATGATCAATGTAAGTTAAGCTCCGCCCCTTGGCGACTCAGGGATGTTTATCAGTCTGTGAATTCAGGACTCGCTAGTCTAATGTGATAATATGTGAAGATCTATTTCCAGGTGTGTGTGTGTGTGTGTGTGTGTGTGTGTGTGTGTGTGTGTGTGTGTGTGTAGTTATGATTGTAGGCTCCATCCACACAGCTGACTTTCTGTAGGTCAAAGGTCAACAGGCCGCTCTCACCTGTTTGTCTGTATGCGAGAGTCATATGAGAGTGAAGAGAGAACGACACACACTTTCGCTCTGTGTGTGTGTGTGTGTGTGTGTGTGTGTGTGTGCAGTTGGCGTTTGACACCAACCTGCTGTTCGCTGTCAACTTAAAGATTTTATTGCTTTTGCATCTGTGTTTGTATGTGTGTGTGTGTGTGTGTGTGTGTGTGTGTAGTGGTGGAGGCTTGACCTGTGATGTCACAACGCTGCTGACGAAGGGACACACACACTCTCGGACGCTTATTAAGCCTCAAACACATAATTAACCTGTCTGGAATGTGTGTGTGTGTGTGTGTGTGTGTGACTAACTCCAGTGTAAGCATAATAATGGTGTCCTGTATGAACACACACACACACACACACACATAAATTATGATATAGCAAACATAAACACTCCGTGTCGTGTTGTTATAGGAAACTAATCAAGAACACGGTGGTGTGATGAAGTAGTGTTACTGTTACCACCCCGTAGTTGATTATTATAAGTTGATTAATTTCCTATAACAGCATGTCCCAGAAGTGTTTTATTCCTCTTACACCGCGACACGTTTATTCATTCGACTCCGTTTAGGTTCTAATGTAGAGTGTGATAGTCATGGAGGCTGAAAGTCTGAAAGCGTTATTACTGTAATTTGTGCACGTGTGTGTTTACCTGCTGTTGCATAATCACACAATGATGAGACAGTAGAGAGCCTGGAGTTTACACACACACACACACACACACACACACACACACACACAGAGTGCAATTTGCATAATGAATCGACTGTTTTCATTTACAATGGCGTAAATAATTCTTATAGAATAAAAGATTGTCTGGCAGACATGCTGCTATTGGGGTTTTACACACACACACACACACACACACACACACACACTTGTGTGCAATAGGGAGTGTGGCAGAGCTGCAGCTTCCAGTAATTATTACTGTTTATGAACCATGAACTTTTAGTCATTGAGGCGGAACCCATCTACAGTGTGTGTGTGTGTGTGTGTGTGTGTGTGTGTGTGTGTGTGTGTGTAATAATCTGAAGCTTGCCCAGACCTGCACTCGCATACACTGTGTTCAAGTTTTATGCTCTTCGCTCAAACCAAGGAGACGCTAGCTGCTCTAATCTGTATTAGATCTAACGATCTAACAGATATCCGTGATTGGTTAGCGTCACTTTGATTGACAGGAGGAACAGGAAGTCCGTCCTTCCCCATGCAGAGACTCCTGCTCAGGGACGGCTGGCGTTAAAGTGTCAAATAACACCATATCCGACCGTGTGTTCATGCTAGCAAGTGACACGCTAGCTACGTAGTTATTAGATATGTACATTGTTTTGTTTTGTTTTTTAAATATGTAACTATTTTGTGCAACTTTTCTCTAAAGAACAAAATATTAAAATCCACACTTTTCATGTTACTGTACATGTTTCCTGTGATAAATCAATTTTTTTTGTTCAGATCAGAGGTCATTTTAAGACAATCGATTAGAGATAGATTTATTTCAGCTTTAATTCACTACACCAGAATTCCAGTGGGTCAGAAATTTACATACCCCAAGCTGACTGTTTCTTTAAAAAATCTCGAAGATTCAAGAAATTGATGTAATGACTTTTAGAAGCTTCTGATTGGCCAATTACCATAATTAGGAGTTAATTAAGAGTGCACCTATGGCTGTATTTAAGCACCTACATTTACTGCCTTTATGCCCTTGATATCATGGTAAAAAAAAAAAAAATCCAAGCAACTCAGCTAAGGCCTTGTGGACCTCCACAAGTCTGGTTTCTAAACAACTGAAGCTACTACAAGCATCTGCATTAATAATTTATGGAAATATAAAAATCCTTGGAGCACATAGACACTGCAACGATAAGGAAAGCGTCACAAATGAACTCCCAGGGATGAAGAAACTGAATCAAAGGAACAGTTGGAGGCTTCAGGTACCAAAGTGTGCACATCTATCATTAAGAGAGTCCTACAAACAACAAGGAAGCTCCTACTCCAAGGCCGCTATACAAAAGCCAGACTGAAGTGAGCAGATGATCAGCAGCCTGTTGGACGAGTGTTCTCTGGATCTTCAGATGAAACAAAAACTGAACTGTTTGGATATAATGATCAGCGCTCTGTATGTTGGAAAAAGGGTGAGGTTTGTAATCGGAAGTGTGAAGCATGGGGGTGGCAGCATCATGCTGTTGGGGTGTTCTGCTGGAAAAGGGACTGGTGCACTTCAGAAGATAGATGGCATCATGAGGAAGGAAGATTGATTATCTAGAAATGCTGAAGCAACACCTCAAGACATCAGATAGAAACTTCAAATTTGGTCACACCTGAGACTTCCAGCAGGACAATGATCCTAAACAAACCTCCAAAGTTCTAACAAAATGGCTTAAAGTCAACAAAGTGGAAGTGTTGGAGAGGCGTCACGAAGCCCTGAATCCGAATCCCAGAGAAAGTTTGTGGACTGGAGTGAAAAGGCGCGTCTGAGCGAGGAGGCCCACGAACCTGACTGAGAAATTCAAAATTTTTTTGAAATTTATTATTAATTTATCATCAGTAAAAGGGATAAAACATCTTTCTTTCTATGTAATCATTCCTGTAAGCAGCTTTATAAGACAACAGAGTAAAAAAGTATCATGTTGATAATTACAGTATTAAAGTAGTGTTTCTTGTACTTAAAAACTATATTTTCATTTTCTTGTGCAGTGAAATTGCAGCATTTTGTAGCAGGTAGATTCTTACAGTCGTAGACTGTTGTGTTATTTTACTATAAAATCCACAGGACTTTTTTTTCCACAATAAAATCAATCAGTATGTAAAATACACAGGTGTTTCTCTTTTGTAACTGTAAAAATGGCTGATTAAAGTGTAAGGAACGCTCCTGAATGTTGTGTTTATTTTGGCCGAAGTGACTTCAGATGCTATCAGACGTTCAGTGTGTGAAAGAGTATAAACTCCAGGATCATTATGCAAAATAATTTGCATATATTTGCATTTTGTCCCGCTCTGTACGCGGGATTAGCGCTGGAGCAGAAAGGTGATAACAGATCAGTCAACTTACAATCAAAGTCATCACTATGAAGTCGTACAACGGCGATTTCAACACGTCAGGTCACGTCAGTATTGACCCATGACCTCATTTCACCTCCAAACACTGTAGCAGTAGCATTTACCATTCCTCAACCTGTTAGCGCTGTTAGATAGATAGATAGATAGATAGATAGATAGATAGATAGATAGATAGATAGATAGAGAGAGGCAAATAATTATTTATTGTGTAGAAAACCCAGAAAATAAATTCAGTGGATATAAAAAAGTCTAAGAACAGGAGGTACCTTCAAAATTTATAAAAGGACAAGACAAAAACTTACCAGGGAGGCTGCCAAGAGACCTCCAGCAACATTAAATTTGCTGCAGGAATATCTGACACTCTCTACTGATTACTCACAACAATCTCTCATATTCTTCACATGTCTGGGCTGTGGGGTAGGGCGGCTAGACGGGAGCGCTTTCTCACCAAAAACATCCAAGCTCAACTAAATCACCCGAAACCGTGCGGCAAAATGTGTTGTGGTCTGATGAGACCAGTTCCAAAAGGTATGTTGAGTGCAAAAAAAAGAACCAGAAGAACACCATACCTACGGTGAAGCATGGTAGTGGCAGCATCATGCTTTAGGGCTGCTTTCCTTCAGTCAGAACTGTGGCTTTTATCAAGGTGAAGGGAATCATGAACAGCTATAAATAGCAATCAAATTAATGCAAAACCTTCAGGTGTCTGCTAGTGAGCTGAAGATGAACAGGAATTTCACCTTTCAGTACAACAATGACCCAAAGCGTGCATCCGAATCAACAAAGGAACGGCTTAACCAAAAGTAGATCAATGTTTTTGAATGGCCGAGTCGGAGCCCAGACCTGAATCCAACTAAAAACCTGTGGGGTGACCTGAAGCGGCCTGTAGACTCTTAACCAAAAAGACTGAGTGTGTAATAAAATCAAAAGGTGCTTCAACAATGTATTAGTTTAGGGGTGTGTATACTTATGCACCCAGGGTATAATAAGTTATATATATTTATTATATTTTTCCCTAAAATATTTCTGATTGTTTTTGTCACTTAATTTCACATTGAGGGTGGAAAAAGTTCTGACATGATTGATCTTGGTTAAATAAATTAAATAAATGTAAATTTTTGCTTATTAGTTTAATATTCGGTTAAATGTTTAGAAAAATAAATAAATAAATAAATAAATAAATAAATAAATAAATAAATAAATAAATAAATGTAAATTTTTGCTTATTAGTTTAATATTCGGTTAAATGTTTAGAAAACCAAATAGATAAATAAATAAATGAATAAATATATAAATAAATAAATGTGAATTTTTGCTTATTAGTTTAATATTCGGTTAAATGTTTAGAAAAATAAATAAATAAATAAATAAATAAATGTGAATTTTTGCTTATTAGTTTAATATTCAGTTAAATGTTTAGAAAACCAAATAAATAAGTAAGTAAGTAAATAAATAAATAAATAAATGTGCATTTTTGCTTATTAGTTTAATATTGTGTTAAATGTTTAGAAAAATAAATAAATACATAAATAAATAAATAAATAAATATGGATGAACTGTAAGTTAGTAATAAAGTAAAGATAAAGTAAGATAAATAAAAGTAAATTATTATTGTTACTGTTGTAAATTATTTATTTGTTTACTATTTGGTTAAATATTTAGAAAACCCACTAAATAAATACAGCAGATATAAAAAGTTTACATGCCCCTGTTAAAACTGTAGGTTTTTTGCGATGAAACCAAGATAAATCATATCAGAACTTTTCCACCTTTAATGTGACAGAAGTGCATAAGTATACACACCCCTTACGTAATACTTTGTTAAAGCACTTTTTACTTGTGATTCAGCTCTCGGTGTTTTTAGATTCATCAGTTTTATTCCACTCCTTCTTACAGAAAACTGCTCCAGGTCTATAAATAGCGAGCGGATCTCCTGTACGCATCCCTCTTCAAGTCATTCCACAGGTTTAGGGCAGGATGTAGATCTGGGCTCTGACTGGACGCTGAGCTTCTTCTCCTGAAGACGTTCCTTTGTTGGCTTGGATTTGTGCTTTGGCTCGTTGTCGTGCCGGAAGGTGAAACTTCTCTTCGTCTTCAGCGTCTAACGGAGCTAGCTAGGAATGTGGACCCACCAAATAAATATTATAATAAAGCTAAGCAATTATTTACTTATTATTTGGCAACATTTAAATAAATAATTTCAAATGTATGTATTTATTTATTATTTGTTAAAAATGCAAATAAAAAACCCTAAATAAATAAATAACAAACAAATAAATAAATGGATTGGTAAATTATTGTTCATTTTTTATTATTTGGCTACATTTTTTTTTTTTTTTAGAAAACCCATTAATAAATAAGTAATTTTTTTTTTATTTAAACAGAGTAAGCAACAAATTAAAAAAAAAACTACAAAGAAAGAAAGAAAGAAAGAAAGAAAGAAAGAAAGTGTTTATTTAAAGTGTTTATTTGATTTATTTATAAAATAAAATGTATATTTGTAAAAATGTAAAAAAAAAAACACTAAACAAACAAACAAATTAATTAATTAAAAAGCTGACAAATATATATTTATTTATTTATTTATTTATTCTTTTTCAAGATGAGTTTAAAAAAAACACTACTTATACAAGTACGTGAATAAATAGATAATTAAATAAATCAATAATTAATTGAATAAATGAGAAAACAGAATGAGTAGCTCAGTGTGTATGCAGACTCATGAACTCATTATGCAAACAATTTGCATATATTTGCATATTTTTTTCCCTCTCTGGACGTGATTTTATCCATGAGAGAGAGAGAGAGAGAGAGAGAGAGAGAGAAGTGATCTTAAAGTGATTATTAAATCCACAGAATGAGCTACACAGGTGAGGGTTAAGTGTCCTTACTCAAGTGCCCTTACTCAAGTGCCCTTACTCAAGTGCCCTACAGTGAGAGTTATTAGGATGTGAACTTAAAATTATCCAATTAATTTCAGTTTTTCTTTCACTTTAAGGTTAAATTAAATAACACACACACACACCCACACGCACCCACACAAAGGAGTCACCTGGTCTAGACTCCTAACGCATCAGGAGACAACAATTACAGTGACATCATATTTGGACTGCAGCCTTCTCTCTGTGTGTGTGTGTGTGTGTGTGTGTGTGTTTACATAAATGTGGTGTTTCTATTGCTATGTGGGTTTCTGTGTGTTGGAAGATCACCATGGACTGCCACAAATCTTTCTCTCTCTCTCTCTCTCTATCTCTCTATCTCTCTCTCTCTCTCTCACACACACACACACACACACACACACACACACACGCTCACATGCACATGGCTCAGTGTTTATGTGTTGCGTGTGTGTGTGTGAGTGTGTGTGTGCAGTACACACCATTACTCTGTGCTATTTGAATGTTAAGACCTCCAGAAAGTGTGTGGTTTGTGGGTAGAACAGTTTGGTCGTGGTGTGTGTGTGTGTGTGTGTGTGTGTGTGTGTGTGTGTGTGTGTGGTGATGCAGCAGAACGTCTATGTGATGTCATTGCTGAGGAGGGCAGGTATGTAACTGGAGAGAGAGAGAGAGAGAGAGAGAGAGAGAAAGGAGGGATGAAGAAAGATAGAGGTTAGACAGAGAAGGTGTAATTACAGAAGAGACAAGAAGCGAGAGAGAGAGACAGACAGATATACATAGAGAGAGAGAGAGAGAGAGACAGGGAGAGAGAGACTCAGATAGAGAGACAGACAGAGAGAGAAACAGACAGAGAGAGAAACAGACAGAGAGACTGAAAAGAAAAGAAACAATCTGAGGACAGAGAAAATCAATCACGAATAGGAGGATTAGGGGAAAAGTAAAAAAATCACAGTGAAGAAGGAGAAAAGAGAGGAAGAGACAGTTGCGACAGACAGAGAGAGAGAGAGAGAGAGAGAGAGAGAGAGAGACAGAGAGAGAGAGAGAGAGGTGGGGGGGTTTGTTGGAGGGAAATTTTAATTTGAAAATGAAAAAGAGTGAGAGAAATTCCGAGTGAAGAAAGAGAAATGTAAATGTATCTGTAAATGTAAATGTAAATGTAAAATGTTTGATGTCTGAAGTGCTGTTTCATTGTCCCTCTGCTGGAACCCTTAAAGGTTCTACGCAGAACGCTACAACAGTGTTTTCCTATCAGAAAGAGTTCCTAGTAGGACCCTTAAGGAACCCTTGAAGAACCCTAAGGGTGTGTGTATTCACTGAGAAAGTGTGTTCTACAAACTCCAAATTATTTTTTTTATTAAAATCTAGAACCATGAATTCTTGGTACTTGGTACACTGTTAGAAAAAGAGGTTCTTCAAGGGTTCTTTAGGGGTTTAGTACATAAGTAAGGGTTCTTAGCTTCCTAAAAGGGTTCTGATTGGAAAACATTCTGCTGTAAAGACTCACGCGCAAGATTCACGAGACACGATGCTAAACTGGAGGCCATATAGACTTCCATTAATTGTTAGCAACATTAGCCTTGTAGCTCCAGTGCAAAACTTCAGACACTTTGTGTGTGTGTGTGTGTGTGTGTGTGTGTGTGTGTGTGTGTGTGTGTGTGTGTGCGCGTGTGTGTGTGTCATGCTGTGTCCATAAAGTGTCCATATGTGACCCTGTAACGCTCATAAACCCGGTAAAGTGTTTACGGTCAGAGCGGAAGGACGCTGGCGAGTGAGTTAATAAACCAACTACAGACATTCTCACAATTTATTTTCAGTTTATATTTAAATCAAAAACTTCATGTCGCTTCAGTGACTTTGATAATTGTGTTAATAATTATACAGATGTGTACAGATGTAACTCATATACAGCACAGCGTGTAGTGTTTACAGTATAATGATGTATAATGTAGAATATGAACTGTGTGTCGAAGAAAGAAATGTTTTTTTTAAAACCTCATACAAAAAATAAAATAAAATAAGAAAATAATAAAAATAAAACTAAATAAAAAATTAAGCAATAAGCGATATTCTTAAAATATGTCACAGAGATACATTTGAACTTATAATGTATTATATTTAATTATGAATTTTTTTTTATTTCAATTCTTTCAATATATTTTTGTTTATGTTTTTTTAATATTAAGTCTTTTTTTAAAATCTTTTTTTTATTATATATAAATATAAAAACGTGTAATTGTTGATGTGGTGAAGGTTTTTTTTTCTTAGGATTCTGGATTCTGATTGGTCAGATGGTTTATATTAATGCTCTTGTTTTAATATGGAATCGTTTCTATAGCAACAGATCGTTCGCATGGCAGATGCGTCACATAAACGGATAAATGTGTAAACGTTGATATCGTGAAGTTTTCTGTGAGGGGAAATGTGTTTATTTAACGTTTGAGGAAGGAGTC
>CM040990.1:1301718-1315496 GCA_022985145.1 Pangasius djambal | reverse complement strand
GTATAGTGTAGTAGGAGTAATGCAGTAACACCGCAGTAATATACAGTATAGTGTAGTAGGAGTAATGCGATAACACCGCAGTAATATACAGTATAGTGTAGTAGGAGTAATGCAGTAACACTGCAGTAATATACAGTATAGTGTAGTAGGAGTAATGCAGTAACACCGCAGTAATATACAGTATAATGTAGTAGGAGTAATGCAGTAACACGGCAGTAACACCACAGTAATATACAGTATAGTGTAGTAGGAGTAATGCGATAACACCGCAGTAATATACAGTATAGTGTAGTAGGAGTAATGCAGTAACACTGCAGTAATATACAGTATAGTGTAGTAGGAGTAATGCAGTAACACCGCAGTAATATACAGTATAGTGTAGTAGGAGTAATGCAGTAACACGGCAGTAACACCGCAGTAATATACAGTATAGTGTAGTAGGAGTAATGCAGTAACACCGCAGTAATATACAGTATAGTGTAGTAGGAGTAATGCAGTAACACCGCAGTAATATACAGTATAGTGTAGTAGGAGTAATGCGGTAACACCACAGTAATAACACAGTAATATACAGTATAGTGTAGTAGGAGTAATGCAGTAACACCGCAGTAATAACTCAGTAATATACAGTATAGTTAGTAGGAGTAATGCGATAACACTGTAATGTTATAATATCATGATAATGCCAGAATAAAGAAAACAATGCTGTAGGTATAATGTAATAACATTGTAGGAATAAACACAGTAGTAGTGGTGGAATAAGTCAAATAATTATGCAGTAATAAATGCAGTTGTGATGCAGGAATAATCCAGGAATAATTACAGTATTGATGCAGTAATAAATGCAATAATAAGGCAGTAATAAATGTGATAATAACACGGTAATAAATGCAGGAGTGATGCAGTAGTAATCCAGGAATAATCACAGTAGTGATGCGGTAATAATAAATGCGATAATAATAATGCAGTAATAATTTTGATAATAATACAGTAATAAATGCAATAATAATAACACGGTAATAAAAGCGATAATAATAAGGCAGTAATAAAAGCGATAATAACACAGTAATAAATGCGATAATAACAGTAATAAACGCAATAATAGTGCAGTAATAAATGCGATAATAACACAGTAATAAACGCAATAATAGTGCAGCAATTAATGTGATAATAATAACAGTAATAAATGCGATAATAATAACGCAGTAATAAATGTGATAATAATAGTGCAGTAATAAAAGCGATATTAATAAGGCAGTAATAAATGCGATAATAACACAGTAATAAACGCAATAATAGTGCAGCAATTAATGTGATAATAATAACAGTAATAAATGCAATAATAATAACGCAGTAATAAATGTGATAATAATAGTGCAGTAATAAAAGCGATATTAATAAGGCAGTAATAAATGCGATAATAACGCAGTAATAAATGCGATAATAATAACAGTAATAAATGCGATAATAATAGTGCAGTGATACAGGAATGCATTACCACGGGGCTGGTATTGTCCTGCGTCGGCTGGAGCAGAGAGAGGAGATGTGTAAAGGAAAGCCCTGTGTCAGCAGCACGTTGCTGGTTAATGATCTATTAAGTGATGCGTGCGTTGCTTAGCGTTGCTTATGGACAGGGCAGGAAAAGTGTTGATGTTGCTTCTTCTCCTAATGAGATTCCACATCCTACGAATTTTTAGGAATGGATAACGGGAATAAAATCGGCTGCGGCACTTCTGCATGGAGCAGTCGCTCGCCGGGTGGACCTGCTGCAGGACGGCGTAGCGCTCTGTTACTGCAGCGGCGTCAGCGTACACACTCAGGCCTTCACTCACACACACACACACACACTCTCTTTATTCACTCATTTATAACACACGCAGGACAGGAGGCTGGATTTTGGATTTTTTTTCCCCTGAATGCTGGATATAGGAGTTTAAATCCTGGACATGAAGGTAAGCACCAGAGACTTTCTCAAGATCTACAAGAAAAAAAGAAAGTTTATTCGTTGCAGCGTCAAAGTGTTTATTAGATTTTTATTTTAAAGCTGACTGACATCATGTAGTGCTTCCTCCGTTTCCTCCTTTTCCCTTTGTGTCCCTTTAGAGAGGCCTAATGATTAACAGGAACAGCTTCAGCAGATCATTCATCAAACCGTAGGGAGATGAGAGGAGTGTGTGTGTGTGTGTGTGTGTGTGTGTGTGTGTGTGTGTGTGTGAGAGAGAGAGAGAGAGAGAGAGAGAGAGCTACAGTTAGTACCTTGTTTCGTGCCAAAAAGTGTTCAAAATAAAATAAAATAAAATAAAATAAGTGGATAGATAAAAATAAAAATAAGAGATTAAAATTGAAATTTGCAAATACAATCTATAATTTTAATCTCTTCTGCATTTATTTTTTTCCTTTAAAATCCTCATTTAAAATAACTCTTCTTCTTTTTTCTATTATTTAACCATATTTGCTTTATTTTGTTTGTTTATTCACTCGTTTATTCATTCACTTATGTATTTATCCATTTGTCTACTGATCTATTTGTTTGCTTCTTTGTTTATTTCTCTATTTAATCATTTGTTTATTTTTTGTTCGCTTGTTCACTCATTTATTTATTCACAAATTTATTTATCTGTTTATTTGTTTATTTGTCGTTTGGTTGTCTAATTATTTGTTTAATCAATTAATCATTTGTTTACTCACTCATTTATTTACCTATGTGTTTGTTTGACAACATATTTATTTATTTATGTATTTATTTATTTTTATTTATCCACCCATCCATTCATTTGTTTGTTTGTTTGTTTTCTTGCTTTTTTAAATACACATGAGTCAGATTTTTCTCTCATAATATTTCTTCTAATATTTTTTAAAATACTTTTGGCACTTTTGGAACTCCAAATTTGTGATCTATTTATTTTTATGATTTTATATTATTATTATTTCTTTTATAAAAAATTTCATCCTCATCACCCAGAGCTCAGGTTCCTCCAGACTTCAGCTTGCACAATATATCAGTTGTTTTGTTTTTAAAAAAAAAATCATTTTATTGCAACATTAAGTGTTAGAAACACTGATATCCCTGAAGCTGAATAATATACAAATAATCTCTGTAGCAAAATAAAATATTTTTATTTATATATTTTTTGGATTGAAAACATGAAATATCTGAAATCAATACAATTTCTGTGTGTGTTTTGATATAAAGTGGCATTAATGCTTACGAAAGAAAAAACATTTAAGTAATTTTAAGTAATATTTTAAAATATATATAAGCAAATATTAAAATATATGCTAAATATATATAAAAACAAAACATACATCAGTACCGTAATGTTTATTTCAGCACATGGGCCCACAACGGGGAGTAAATTAATTAAATTATTTACTACAGGCACTTATCAGTGTCGCTTATTTTTATTTATTTATTTATTTTTGTCTCACCGTTGCTCCTTTAGCAGCTCCGAGCTCCAACGCACACACTTCTGCCTCACGTATAATTCACTTTGGATAAAAGCATGTGAATAACTGTAATCATAAATTATGCACATTATCGCTACGTATTTCATCTCTCAGGAGAATCTGCGCTGTCGTCAGATCGGACACACTCCGCTGAGATGTACTCATGAAAAGGTTTTGAAAAAAAATAAACTAAATAATGTTTAATGCTTTCATTCCTTTTTTTTAAAAAAATGAGATTTTTAAGAAGTAATGCTGAGAATTTTTTCTTTCCTTTCATTAATAATTTTTTTTTTTTACTGTAAATAGGAAAAAGAGAGTTTATAACACCGAGAGGAGTTTAATGATGTCATGATGATGTTTATACAAACAAACAAACAAAAAAAAAAAGCACAAGATAAATCTGCTTAATGTAAATGAAATATAATCGAATCGAGTTAATCGAGTAGTCTTGTTGTGTTGAGTTAATTAAATAATAAATTTAATTTTAAAATGTTAACGTAAATGCTTAAGGTTTAGGTTTTCTGGCCTAGTTTCTGTTTTAATATTTGTTTGTTTGTTTGCTTGTTTGTTTGTTTTTCTCATATTTTATATTTTATTCCAGTTAAACCAAACAGATACTTTTAAATACAAAGACGAACAACAACTGTACACATTTTATTTTTTTTAATGAAATTATTATAAAAGAAGGATTGTGTCTATTTTCCTGAAGTGTTTTTCCGTGATGAGGTCAAAGGGCACGAGAACGGATATTTCTAAATTTAAATAATTAAAAATGCATGAATTGGGTTTCTGTGAATAACTTTATGCCAGTGTATGAATCTTTAATGAATAATGTACAATTTGTAATGAAAGCAAAGCATTCGGTTACAGTTTACTGACAAGAAAAAAAGCTTTTTAAAGATATTAATAATCACCAAAAAGCACTCGAGTTCAATAAATCAACAAGATTCAGTAGGCCTTAGACTTTTCTGGGGGTTTTCTTGATTAATTTAACACAAACAGCACAATTTCTTCGACACTAAACTGAACTATAAATCCGACTGATGTCTCAATGTGCATGAAATTTTATTTATGATTTTATTAAAATCATTTCCACATGCATTTTCATATCTTTATTAAATCGGAAATATTTACACCACAAGATTTTACTACGGTTTTTTTGTCTCTTCAGAAAGAACAGACATTACGAATTTTTCTTCCTGGACGTACTTACAGACACAAACGTGTGATCAAATGAAAACATGCAACACAGATATCTTTTACAATTTTAATAAATCAGCTTAAAAAATATAAACACGAATGCAGGATGGAGTGAACGTGAAAGAAGAATCAACCTTACTGAGGATATCTCTAGGCCATCTCCACGAGCCAGGAATGAGAACTGATTCATATTAAATTTAATTACGATATTGAGGTGATAATATGGATAATGGAGTGTTTATAGAGTTACAGTCGATGCACGGAGCAGCTTTTCGTTCTGCAAGTATAAAGACAGATGCATGTATTAAATAATAAGAAACGAAAGAAAAGAAAGGGATATGAAACACCGGTGGAACGCAACGATGAAATGACTGTGCCAACAAACTTCATGTCGACTCCCAAAGTTCATCCTGAAGGTCAAAATAAACACAAATCCCTCCCATAAACCATCCGTCTTTAATTTGCACCTGAATATTTACCGGCCAGCTCAGACATTCTTGTTTACTCGAACAGGATCGATCTTCCAGCTGAATCATCCATTATTAAAATATTGCGTAAACTGCATCTACCTTTAAGAGCATCGAACAGGCACGGATCGATCAGGAAGTGTTTAAAACCGGGGCTAAGATAAGTGCAAATAAAGCGCCTCATAAATATGAAAAAAGGAAATCAATAAGAGACCAAAACACACACACACACACACACACACACACAGAGAGAAACCCCAAACACAGGACAAGTGAATGTTCAATGTTATTTGCTAGAGTGCAGCGCCCCTACTGGTCATTTTGTGTAAAACACACAGTTCAGATGCCAGAGGATGTGACAGTGATACTTATCTTCAACGTTCTCGTATTCATCTATTATTCTGTTTATGTCAAAACAGTTTTATTCAAAGTTTTAACACCCGTCCTGTAATCCAAACGCCTTCTAGAGAAATTTAATATTAATGGCGTTCACCAGAGCAGGTTGGGTTTCCATTTTGAGCCTCACGTTGTTGTTTTTTCTTCTTAACGTTCTTACACTGGATTTTTCACACCACTGTCGCATTAGGTGTCTTCTGTAAAGCGGCTTTGTTGGTATTCATGTAGCGGCATTGACATTTCTGTCGGATCCTGTCAGATTTACGTGTTGTTAGTTGATAAATGCTGATCAGCTGTAGATCACCAAGTGTGTTTACAGCAAGTACTTATTTAGCCACATCTACAAACCTCCATAAAAGGCAAAGAGAGCTGAAAATGACAAAATGGCGACTAAATGGTGAAAGAGCGCCTCCTGAGCATGGTGCGTGCACTAAATCTTCCAGTAATGCAGCTCATCCACTGCAGCGAATCGGCTACCATAGACACACGCTAACTCAACCTCCTTTTATAGGGCGCCATTACTTTTGGCTAGTCTTATTTGCCTTAATTTAAAGATTTGTTTTGGAATCGCTTTCTCCAATGATATTGAATTGATTTTGTTCAACGACACGTCATTAATATGAAGCGACTGATCATTAAATTGGTTTGTAATGTAAATAAATAAGTGATAAGTAACTGGAGAGCGTAAGCCGTATATAAAATCGCAGTACCTCGTCGACACTTATACGATTTGCAGATGATTTATTGAGGTTAGTGAGACTTTAAACAATTTACACAAACGCAGTAGAGCGAAACGTGTGATACGAATGTTTTTCCCAGCTAACTGGATGTTCATGAACACCATGTTTCTTGCGTAAGCGCTCCTGCGAATGATTTACGAATAAATATGCAATTTTTGTGATCGGATAATTACAGCATTTTATTCGAGCTCGTCAAGCCCTTATTAGAGTTTATTCAAAAAGAATTATTACCAAATTAAAAATAAGGACTGTTATTTCAGTACATTTCATTGAGAAAGACAAAGGTTGATGAATAAGTCGAGAGACGGAGAGCGAGAACATTTCGTGGGTTTTTCCTCACATCTGTCCTCTATTCATTTTACACTCGCTAACTTTGAAGCCACAACTTTCACATGCAGCGAGAGGCTCAGGAACAGAAATGGCCACATCAGAGCGTCTCGATCTGTGCAATGCGTTAAACACACACATGCTGAACAAATGGATGAAAAAAAACGAGCGGCCGATTGTGCACATATAAACCAGGAGCAGTTTAGCTTTTTCTTAATGGAAAACACAAACTCAATATATGTTCCTTTCAAAATCACTTTCATGTTTCTAGAATCGCTTTCCAATTAGCCGCAAATGTAATCTAGCAGCCAAGACATGTTCAGTGTCTGAAGTTCGCTTCTGTGGTTTTGCTCTGGAGCTAACACAAAGCTAGTGTAGCTAATAGCTGAGACAAGATTAAGCCTCGAGGTTAGCATTGCGTAATCTGCATGCTGAAACGATCACACGCTATTTGTGCATAAACAGCTGCATGTACTGGTAATAATTATGAGTTTTATCGATTTGAATCAACACAAAAACAACACAAATGCAACAAACAAAGACGGAAATGTTAGTAGAGATTACAAACACTACCAAGTCAACACCAGTAAGTTGATGCCACCAAGAAGATGCCAACGAGCCAATGTCACCACACTCATACAACCACACCAATGCCTCTACATCAATGCCATCAAGACAAATACCACCACACTGATGCCAAGCTGATGCCATCAACAGAGGCTTCCAAGCCAATGCCACCGCACAATGCCACCATGCTGATGCCACCACACTAATGTCACAATGTTGATGCCACCAAGCCGATGCCACCACACTGATGTCACACTAATGCTACCAAGCGAATATTACCAAGTCAATGCCACCGCACAATGCCACCAAGCCGATACTACCAAGTTGATACCGCCAAGCCAATGCCACCACAGTGATGTCACCATGTTGATGCCACAAAGCCTATGCCACCACACTAATGTCACAATGTTGATGCCACCACACTGATGTCACACTAATGCTACCAAGCGAATACTACCAAGCTGATGCCACCGCCAATACCACCGCACAATGCCACCAAGCCAATACTACCAAGTCAGTGCCACCGCACAATGCCACCAAGCCAATACTACCAAGTCAGTGCCACCGCACAATGCCACCACGCCAATACTACCAAGCTGATGCCGCCAAGCCAGCGCCACTACGCTGAAGTCACCATGTTGATAGCAGCAAGCTGTTGCCGATAAACTACTGGTACCGCAGTGATGCCACCAAGCCAGTGTTATCATGCCAGTGCCACTGACCCAATGCTACCACTCCAATGCCACTAAGCTGATGCCACCATGCTAATCCCACTACATTGATGAAACCAAGCGAAAGCCACCACAATGATACGACCATGCTGATGCCACCAAACCGATGCCACTATGCTGATGTCACTGCACCATCCACAATCTAAACCCATACATAATGCCACTGGGCATTGTGATTGGCAAGGAAGTCTCAACAGCAGCAGTGGATCACACAGCGCCAACAGCCTGAAACACAGAGCTGAGAACAAACGCACAGCAAACGCGACCAGACTGGAAGACCAAAGCCTGGAAAATTCACTATTTTACCGCAAGGCTCTTGTAGCTCCGCCCCCAAGAAGAGAAACGTAATTAAATGGAATCAACCCCAGAGCGAACCAGCTTCCTTATACAGTACACTAGGTAGTCAAGTTTCCATTTTTACAATAAACTGTTTTAAAACACACACACAAAAAAAACAAAATGCAAATGTGGCAGTAAGAATTCAGCAACAAGAAACAAACCTCAGGAAACACATGCCTCGGAATAACCGAATTAATCCGTATTAATGATAAATGTGTGAATCAAATTACTGACATGGTTACGCCTTCAAATGTCAGGCCACGCCTCCTGTCTGAATAATCTCCCGAAGAAGAAAAACATTTCATAAATATCTGTTTAAGGTACTGAACCACTTCTAGAAGAGTGTGTTGTGATTTAGACATGTGATATAGTGCTTGTTCGTTTGAGCTAATCGGGAAATCCACACGCGTCCTTTTCATTTTTCGACACACTACCACTTTAAATCTCTACTTTACATGACCCAGTTTTCCATTACTTTACCTTAGCTCATCTAAAACGCATTTTCTCTACACATGGCCCAGTTTTCCATTGCCTGAGCTCCATGGAATTTCACATGAGAACCTCTGCATCACGCAACTCAGCGATGATGTAGCGCAACATTAAGCTGCCGTTAGTGTTTCCCTCTGTGGTGCTGGAATAAGAGTCGTATGCTCTCGACGCTGCAAGGAGACAACAAGCTTTGTTTTTGCTTTATAGATACAGATTAATAAGAAATTAAAGAAATAACTCACGAATGCTTGGAATCATGAAAACAGTCCTGCTGCTATCTCTGGTTGTACATCATGTAGTGGGAGCTATTTTGGAGAAAAACATCCCTTTTATGGTGCAGAAATGATTTTTGGGTTTATGGTGGACGTCTGCTCAGAAGCTCGTGTTTCAGAGGATACGTCTTTTGGCTCAAGATTAAAGGGAAACTAAAAGCATGGTTTTTGTGTCACGTCACATAAACATTAGTGAATGGATTAGTAAAAGAAGAGGCAGAGCAATATTATTTATAGATTCTGATTAAAATGGTTCTCTTTAATGTGATGTAGGATGGAGAAAGTGGTCCTCGATCTCACAGTCTAGAAGTTTCAGATGATGGTTTCTGGACCAGTGGCAGCTATTTCCTGGATAACATAGCTAACCAAATTAAGCCTAATTAAACTAGCAAGTTAGCATTAGTGGCTTGCTATAAGCTGTGATGTCACAACTGTATTAGTTGGTCAGGTTTAAACATGGTACAACTTTGAGCAACTGCTACTTTGAAATTATAACTTGTCGAGCTATAAAGTAGCTAAACTACAGCCACATTAGCCTGGAATATGCAGGTAGCTACACTAAAAGCTAGTAAAAAAAAAAAAAAAAAGTAGCTAACTACACTGAAGCTACTTTGTCAAACTGAACATTTAAATTTAAATTTTATTGTGCAGCTACGTTATTACACAAAATTAATGCGTACATGTTTTCTACAGTGTATGCCTTTAGAAACAAAGAGATTTTGATTTTTGCTAATTGTTAAAAAAAAAAAAACAGATACAGAGACTCGCTTCACTACTCTTCAGCTAATTTCCGAAAATATCTAGCTAGCTATTTTTGTCATGCTACACTGCTGCAGGGTTTTTAAAAAAAAATGTAGCTAGCTATGTAAAAGCTGCTTTAATTTATTTATTTATATATTTTTTTAATTTAAAATGCTACTTACGCTGCATTTGACTTTAACTCAGTAGTGGGAAGTCGAAATTACATCAATTTCAAGCTCTGAGTTTTCAAACTACGAAGTAGAGGAAACACATGGAGCATCAATAAAAGCGTGTGTTTGTTAGCAACAAGCTAGCCAGCTAACATACGTTTAATTTCTCAGACAGTGAATTGCATGATCAGTGTTATAGATTTAACCACTACTAAGTCTATGTTGACTGATCTAATGTAAATGCTACAATTAACTCATTTAAAATAGTGAAATTTTTATTTATTTCTTTTTTAATTTTTAACTATTGACGATGTGAGCGGCCATGTTGATATGATGTCATGTACTGAACTCAGGGTTGAGGAGACTTTCTGCCTAGGAAGTCCAAAATGAGGTGATGTTCGGAAATTCGGAGTTATGAGCTTTAATTAAAAATGAAGCTACTAGCTACTAAAAAAACTTAGCTAGTATCTTTGCTACTTCTAGCTACATAAGTTATGATACTGTGTTTATATTACTTGGCCAAGTTTTAAACTGGTTCAGCTTTATGCGATCTTTAAAAACACGTATAACTGTTACTTAGCTAAGAGCTTTGGTTGGATCGATGGTTTGATTTTCCATGTTTGTCACAAATGATATCATCAAATTTAGCCAAAATAAGGACCTCAAAGGGTAAGTGGCTTCTGAAAGTTTTCTGCCTATGTACAGGAAGTACAAGAAGTAAATCAAACATGATGTGTGTTTTTGGTTGCGTTGACTTTTTGTTTTGCAAGATAAACTTTCCAGCTAAACTGAGCCAAAGGACAGAGCTGTAGCACTGCAGAGATGCCGTGTGCTCTGGAGAGTTGAGAAAATAAACTCTGTATGCAACAGCTAAAATCTTTTTAAAAATATATTGATATAAAATCTAATCACTTATTGTACGTCGGTTACATGTTCCGGTGACTTTAATGACTTCTACACACACTTCGTTGGTAAAGGTTTGTTTTCCTTCGCCGTATTTCCGACCAGTGAATGAAAGAGTTTTAAGAAGATGTTTTCAGCCCTACACACATCTCAGATCACTTTGTTGGTTTTTCATTCACTGAATTACGTGCAGCTTGAGAACCAAACTGCACCAAATTTCCTTCTAATTCAGACAAATAGGTGTGAAAACGGCCAAACGGGTACAGGTACGACAAGTGAGCTCATAACATATCTAAAAGAAAGAAAGAAAGAAAGAAAGAATAGAGAGCAAAATAAATGAGCACCAAACATTCTGGAAGAGCGCAAGCGAAATATGGCGATAAAAAAAAAAAACAGACGGAGGGATAAACGGCGAGTCGGCTGATAACAGATGCGAAATGGAGGTTATAGAGATAGAGAGAGAGAGTGAGATAGAGGGAGAGAGAGAAAGAGAGAGGGAGAATGGCTGCTAAAAATCATTAATCTTGCTGGGATCTGTGTCAGGGCACAAAGAGTGGAGCGAGGGAGAGCGGAGGAGAGCGAGGGAGAGTGGAGGAGAGCACAGAGCCCGAGTCACTGACCCGCTGCCAATAGCTGGTGAAAAGCCCACCAGCCTTTAATAGACTTTTGCTGATCCGACACTCGTTCGCACAAAGAGCCGCTGGCGTCCTGCAGGCCTCGGGCTCCACGGCGGCCATGATGGATGACCCCAGGCTGGGGGTGGAGGAGGAGGAGGAGGAGGAGGAGGTGGAGGAGGTGGGGAGTTTGAGGGTCAGGGAGATGTTGTGGGGTATTTGTGGTTTGGTCGATCCGCTGTTGAGGAACCGCTGTGGAAATCACAACCTGTTATTATCAAACTTATAATATATATTACTGAGTTGTTATGTTTATTATACTATTAGCTACTTACAAGTCACCTATAAATTAGTCTGACGATTTAACAGGCAACAATCATTAATCAATTATTATTCAATATAATTAATTATAATCAGATTATTATTGGAAACGAACAGACAACTGGTGTGTGAAAAATATTTTTATATGTAAATATGTGAATAATTTAACAGGCCAGTAAACTGATTTGGCCGTAACTCTGCTACTGTAAAATAATCCTGCTCTACGTCATCATCGTTCATGAACTAAGTTGGTCACGTATCATGTCGTAGCAGATTCAGCGATATCAAATGTCGATCCGTTGCTTTAATAATATACGATACGTAGTGTATCACATCAAATTGTATCATATCATATCGCATTGTATCATATCATACTGTATCATATCGTATTGTATTGTATCGTATCGTATCGTATCATATTTTATCATATCTCATTGTATCGTATCGTATCGTATTGTATCGTATTGTATCATATCACATTGTATCATATCGCACTCTATCATATCGCATTGTACTGTATTGTATCATATTATATCATATCATATCATATTTTATCATATCTCATTGTATCATATCGTATCGTATTGTATCATATCACCTTGTATCATATCGCACTCTATCATATCGCATTGTACTGTATTGTATCATATTATATCACATCGTAACGTATCGTATTGTATTGTATCATATTATATCATATCGTAACGTATCGTATTGTATTGTATCATATTATATCATATCGTAACGTATCGTATTGTATTGTATCATATTATATCATATCGTAATGTATCGTATTGTATTGTATCATATTATATCATATCGTAATGTATCGTATTGTATCATATCGTACCATATCATATTTTATCATATCTCATTGTATCGTATCGTATTGTATTGTATCATATCGCATTATATCATATCATAACGTATCATATTGTATCGTATCATATCGTATTGTATCATATCGCATTGTACTGTATTGTATCGTATTGTATCATATTCACATTGTGTCATATCATAATGGATCGAATTGTAGCAGATTCAGTGATATTAATCTCGAATTCATTGCCTTAATAATCAAAAAAAATATTTTGTATTGTATCACAATAATAGTAACGTCAAATATTGAATCGTTGTCTTAATACATTTGAAATTATATTTGAAATGTTGGATCACGTTCTGAAGGGGTTCTTGAAATTTATTTTACAGTTAAAAGAGTCCCTTCATGCAAAAACCTGAGGCATGGATGCTAGCTGTTTATTCAGTCACTTCAGTGGTTTCATTCTTCATATCGCTGCTCTTACACAATCCACTCCACTGAGTCCTCACTGGCACGGATAGTTCTCATACTCATACTCATGTTCTGTGTGTGTGTGTGTGTGTGTGTGTGTGTGTTATTGCTGATGTTGTGTGCAAGTCAGACGCAGACAGTCAGACGAGTTTCTTTCTTTCATCTCTGCAGGGAAGATATCGCTGTCTGAGCCCTCCTCTATTTTTAACTAAAAATATATGTGATTTCTGTGTTTAATTTCCACATAGAGAGAAAGAAAGAAAGAAAGAAAGAAAGAAAGAAAGAAGAGAACAAGCAAACAAACAAAAACATTAAGAAAAAATGAAAAACATAGAAAAAAGAAAGAAGGACAAAAGGAGATAGAAAGAATGAAAAATCGCAAGACATTATGAATGGAAGATGAAGAAATAAAAAATACAAAGAAAGGCAGAAAGAAATAAAGAAAAAACAGAAGGAATGAGAACAGAGGAAAGAGAAGGACAAAAACAGTGAAAAAAAATGAGAAAAGAGAATAGTAATAAGAACATAAGAAAGAGTGAAAAAGAGAGCGAATGTCAGAGAAATGAAAGAAAGAAAGAAAGAAAGAAAGAATGACAAAAGTAGAAAGAAAGAATGAAAATGGCAAGATAGTGACACAAAGGGAAGATATAGAATATAGGGAGAAAGAAAGAAAGAAAGAAAGAAAGAAAGAAAGAAAGAAAGAAATGCAACCTAAAGAGTGATGTGAGTGCTGACACTGGGATCTCTCTCTCTCTCTCTCTCT
>CM040990.1:1282714-1297714 GCA_022985145.1 Pangasius djambal | reverse complement strand
AAAACAACAAAAAGTGAAATCCCTTTGCTTTTTACACCACACCAGACAAAATAACATTTTTATTTCACTGTAAATGGATAAAAAGACAAAATAATTAGAGGATAATAGCAAAAACAGACCAAGTACCTGAAGTATTCGAATGGGTTTAAAGGTTTTGATGATTGAGTCGTTTGTGTCGTATTAATTCTGTCTTCTTAATAAATATAAGGCAAGTTTCAAAACATGAGCAGTTTAGCCGTGAAAAAATCTTAATGGTTTAATAAAAATGGTAACTAACATGCCATATACAAGGGGAGTCATTTTTTCAATTATTTAAGGAAATTCGTTAAAAAAAACCACTAGGTGCAACACTAAAAAAGACTACATATGTAAATAAATTCCCCAGCAAAAAAAATAAATAAATAAATAACAAAAAAAAGTGGGTAAAACACAACAAAAACAACTGATTCTTCCACTATAATCAGTGGAATGATTATTATTAACTAAGAGAGGAAAAAAAGAAAAGAAAAGAGAGCATGTGTATACCAGAAAAATATATATATGCAAGGATATTCCAAAGCCAAATAAATAAATAAACCTAAGCAAAAATTATGTGGGTAAAAAAAAAAAACAACAACTACAAACAACTAAATATGGATATAAATTCTGAAAAATAAAATAAAATGAAATAAAACATGGATACCAGTACAAAAAATGAAATTGAAAGAAATTGAGAAAAAAAAAAGTACAACATATGGTTAAACCTCCGAAAAGGAAATTTAAAAATAATAAATTTAAATTATATTAAAAGTCATATCTTTGTACAACACTAAAAATTACAAACATATGTTGGTTAAACACCAAAACCAATTAAATATGTAAAGAAATTTGTGTGGAAATTAAAAAAAACAATAAAATTAAATTTGAAAAAAATAACAAAAAACAAGCAAACAAATAAAAAAACATATGGGTACAAGACTTAAAACCTAAATATGTTACGTATGTTAAATATGTTAAATATGTTTAAAAAAAAACACACACACACACACACACAAAAATGACTAAATGCCACATGTAAGGGAATTTTAAAAAGTCAATAAAAACAACTAAACAAACAAAAAACATCTTTACCTACAATACAAAAAAACGACTAGACACGTAAAGAAAGTCACACAAAAAAGAAATATAGTGTTCATCAGTCCACAAAATTACACCTGAAAGACTAAATGTGAGGTATTACACCAGGCAAGTGCAACCACACACACACACACACACACACACACACACAAACAGACATCTCACATTACTGCCTACATCATCTACACACACATCAATACTTAACGCACAACAATAAACACACACACACACACACACACACACACACACACTTCCAGCTCATTACTGTTATCTACTTATTAACACTGAGATCGTTGCACTTTTCTCGGAAGCCGGCACTCAACAGCAAGCTTCCCATTAGCATTACCCAGAATCCCCTGCAGCTCGGAGGAGTCCATTACAGCCAACGCGCGGCTCTAAAAGGCCTGCGAGAGTAAAACGTTTATCCATGACGAGTACTTAATAAAGCGGCGAGCCGAGGGAGGAAGAGAGATCGCCATCGTTTTGTTTTACTTTGTGTTAGCATGTTTTGTTTAGCTAAGACTCTCTCTCTCTCTCTCTCTCTCTCTCTTTCTCTTTCTCTCTCTGTCCTTTTTTTCTTTAAAGAAAGCCTTTCAGTCGTCCTAATTAGCTCGAAGTGAACACTGCCCGGCTCTGAGGATAAATATTAGCTGCGTTATTTGTAAATGGGTGATGTATGGCGCCCATATCCTGCTGTGATGAATGCTTTTTAAAAATTTCCTCTCTTTTATCAATTGGCTAACAAACTCATGTATCACTGCCACCTCCGCCCGCGGGCCACATAAATTAGACAAGTCACTTCTATCTGTGCTCTCTTGTATTAAACATTCGCTCCCTCTCTTTCTTTTTTTCCCTACTTTCTTTCCTTCTCTCTTTTTCCATCCCTCCTCCTTGCTCACTGTTGCCGCCACGTTTTTTTTAGCATACCGCTTTTAAATATTAGCATCATCTAGTGCATTAAGGGGAAACATTTTCTCTCCATCTTGCAGTTCGGCATAGAAGACTGCCAGAATTCCTCCACAGCGATGTGAACGACTGTTCTCCAGTTATCAGAAGCGTTTGGTTATTAAGCGTTTGGTTATTAAGTTGTTGCTGCTAAAGTCACACTCTCCAGTGTGACCCAGATGAGGATGGGTTCCCTTTTGAGTCTGGTTCCTCTCAAGGTTCCTTCCTCATATCATCTAAGGGAGTTTTTCCTTGCCACAGTCGCCTCAGTCGCCTCAGTCGCCTCAGGCTCGCTCATTAGGGATAATTTTGTCTAACATCTAGTTTGCATGTTTTTGTTTGTTTGCATGTTTTTCTGTTTCTTATGTTCTGTAAAGCTGCTTTGAGACAATGTTCATTGTTAAAAGCGCTATACAAATAAAACTGAAATTGAAAATAAATTGAAATTGAAACCAGTTATTAAGTTTAGGGGCAATTCGTTTTTCACATGGGTGGTCCATCCTCATGAGTCTTGGAATTTGTGGCACAGCAATGGTTTGCTTCTTACCTGGAGGGTCGGTCTTATCAGGTGACGTGGAGGAGATCTACATCTGTTCCATACAGACTCTCCACTGGTGTCCCACAAGGCTCAGTAACTGGTCCTCTTCTGTTCTCCCTCTAAACTCCATCTCTGTGAGGTCATATCCTCACATGGGTTTTCATACCACTGCTATGTGGATGACACTCAACTCATTCTCTCCTTCCCTCCCTCAGACACTCATGTTTCCGCTCAGATCTCAGCATGTCTGGCAGATATCTCATCATGGATGGCAGCTCACCAACTGAAACTTAATCCCAGCAAAACTGCACTGCTGCGCATTCCAGGTGATTCATCCCCATGTCAGGATCATGTGATCTCCCTGGACAACTCTCAGCTCTCACCTTCTGTCACTGCATGCAACCTTGGTGTAACCATGGACAATCAACTCCCTATGAAGCCAAAAATGCCCAGCACCCACCTATCTTAAAGCACTTATCACACCCCACACTGCACCACACTCCCTCCGATCTTCTAGTACTAGGGTACAAGGAAGGCTTGCATAAAGGCTCTTCTCTGTTCTGGCACCTAGGTGATGGAAAGAACTTCCTCTAGTTGTCCAAACAGCTGAGACACTGTCAGTCTTCCCACAGTCACAGGAGTCAGATAAGGCAGTGCCAATCATAAGGTATTGGTACTGCTGGGTAGTGCAGGATCTCAGGCAGGATCTACTGCCAGTGCAGGATCTCAGGCAGTTAATGTTGACCCAGGCTCTGCATGGGAATTCCTATCAAGAGCAAGATGGGACAGCACCTCTTGGGATCGTCAGGTGACGATAATGTTATTCTGCTTCCATCTTGAAGGAATAGTGCTGGTTTCAAGGCAAGTGGTGAGGAAGGTCTGAAGCCACTTCATGGCGTCAGAGCTCATATGTTTCAGGAAGTCAGTATGGCTGTGTAAGGCTTTATCATTTTTGAAGGCCTTGATGGTCTCCACTAGCTTGTCAAGAGATAACGGTTGTGACAGGGGGCTGGGTTAGAGTGCTGGTAGAGTGTTGATCAGCTCATTGATCACAACATTGACATGTTGACTCAGGTGAAAGCCTTTGAGTCTGGAGTGTGGTCTTTCCACCTGCCATTGTTGACCATAACTGAGTTGATGGAGTTGGCTGAGACTGACCAGGGATTAGCTGGACTGCTTCTGCTGGTAAGACTTTTGAGTGTGTTCCAGGCCTTTCAGCTACAGTGGGTGAAATCCATATTGTTGATTTTTTCCTCCCATCTCTGTTGTCTGTTTTGGACTAAGAGGTCAGTTGATGTGCAAGAGTGCAGTTGATGATTGTTGATGTTCTCCTATACATTGAAGAGCTCATCAGAGTTTTTGTCTCAGCAAGTGGTATATGGGTTTCTTCAGCCTCTTCTTCTTCAGCAAAAACAGAGCAAGCTTCATTCATGTTGGAAGAAGGGTCAGGTAAGCGTGATGTGAGCTTGCATGGAGGTTCAGTGAACTTCTTAAAGGTTGGAGATGGCAACCCTGATGTAGCTGGTGAAGCACTTAGTGGGAAACCAGTCTTGAGCAATGGTTGCTGATGTTGTTGGACACAAAGGATAGGTCTGGACAGGTCTACCAGTATAGAAGGTACAAGTGTCCTTGTTTTCAAAGAGCAGGTGGAGGTTGTAAGCCTCAGACCAGTTTCTTGTCGCAAGATTATTCTGGTCCATGTTAGAGTAGCCCCACATACAAATATTTTGCAGTAATGAAGTGAAGAGATGACATTTCCAGTTCAACAGGAGGGGGGTTGTAGACTTTGCAAAAAAGGTCCAGAGCTTCTATAATCAACCACTGAATGATGGAGTTCTTCGGAGCATGGTTAAGAACTTTAGGTTGGATGCCTTGCCTTTGCTTAGTGTTTGTGGCAATGCCATGTTTCTTGGACGATGAAACTGACAAGATCAAAGCCTTCCAGTTGGAGCTTGTCTTCAGATTCAGAATGGGCCTCCTGGACTAAGAAGATGTTTGCATAGAGGTTTGTTTCAGATTCAGGTTCTCTCTCTGAGTAATTTTACACCAGGAGATTGCAGACAGATTCAGCGTGTTTGATTTCAGATACAGTATGCGAGTATAAACGTGTGCGTGTGTGTGTGTGTGTGTGTGTGTGTGTGTGTGTGTGTGTGTGTGTGTGAGAACAGTTGGAGGTAAATACGCGAGAGACAGCCCATTAGTTTTGGGCTGGTGGTGATGCATGGTCTTGCAGCGAGCAGCGCATTTTTCCGAGAGCCGGTGAGTAATGCCCGACTCACTGCTGTCCACTCTGCACTCCGCTATTTTTATTATCCGTCTCTTCCTATCTCTCTCTCTCCCTCTCTCTCTCTCTCTCTGTCTCTCAAACAGCTTTCATTTTTCTTATTCCATTCACACAAACAAATGACGACTGTGTGTAAAGGAGTAGAGGACATGAACAGAGCAAATCTCTCTCCTTATCCTTCCATCTTTCTCTCTCTCCGTTCGCGCTCGTCTCCCCTCATCCTTCTGTCTTCTCTCACACCCGGCCTGTTTGTCCACATCTGTATCAGTCGCTCTTTCTCTAAGCACTCTCTCTTTCATTCTCTCTCTCTCTCTCTCTCTCTCTCTCACTCTGGAGAATATCACGAGATACTAAATGATGTCCATTTAGCACGTTTTTTTTTTTTTACTCTTTTGCACTTTCACTCAGTATTTTTTCTCTATCTCTCTCTTCCTCTTCCTCTTTCTTTTTGTTTCTCTGTCTCTTTTATTTTTTTCTTATTGGATTTCTTTTCTTTTTTTATTTATTTATGGATTTGTTTTCTTTCTAAACATCTTAATTTTTTTTAAAAAATTTTTACTCTCTTTTACTTTCACTCCATTTTTCTTTCTATCTCTCCTTTTCTCTTCATTTCTATCTTTCTTTCGTTCTCAATTTTTCTCCATCTCTCCATCCCCTTTTCACTTTTCAGTCTCTCTCTCTCTCTCTCCCACACTTTCCCCAGCTGTCTTTCTTTCTTTGTTTTTTTCTTTCTTTCTGTCACTTCCCTATCTCTCTCTCTCTCACTGTCTGTAAAATCACAGTTAACCTGCACATCGGTATTGTACTGTGGCTCATGGGAGATGAAATCAGACTCTGTAAGCGAGTGTGAAGGCAGGGAGTAGTGAGTGGGACAGGTGAGGGGGTGAGACAGGTGAGGGGGTGAGACAGGTGTGGGGGGTGAGACAGGTGTGGGGGGTGAGACAGATGGGGTGGGGGACAGACGACAGGTTCAGGTTTGTGTAATGAAAGTGAGTAAAAGCAGCTTTTCTGAGTGATGATGCTACGATACGGCGCTAAGGTGCTACGTTAATGCTCTCACCGTTCATCTTTCCATCCCTCTCTCCATTTTCTTTTATCCCATCATACTGACTTTTTCATCTCTCTATATCTCTCTCCCTATCCATCCCTCCTTCCCTCACTCTATCAGTCCTCTTCTACTCTTTCTCACTCTCCCTCTCTTTTCTATCTCTTGTTTCTTCTGTCTCTCCATTCATCTCACCATCCCTCTGTCCAACCTTATCTCTCTCTCTCTCTCTCTCTCTCTCTCTCTCAAGCCACGTCTCCATCCCTCTCTTTGTTTCTCTCTTCCTCTCACATAGCTCTCTATCTCTCTCTTAATTCCCTTGCTTAACCTTTTTCACTTTCACTCCATCTTTCTCACTAACTTTCTCTTCCTTCCTATCTTGGAACTCTTCAGCTTTATGACCAAAAAAATTAAGCTACAAATGAGGTTCAACCGGTACGTCAACTCCGAAAGTGTCATAACAGCCTTATGTCAACGTTAACTCAGGCATTATCAACATCAAAATCCATAAAACATCACAAATTCGCAAAAAAGCAGTCTCTAAGACAGCTGCTGTCTGTCGGATATTCAGTAGGTGTGTTTATGTGTAGGTCAGTGTTTATGAAGTGCTTATGTAGGTGATATGTAGCCCTATGTACACTAACTTTAAGAAGATGTTATCAAGAAACGTGTTTCTATAGACATTAAAATACTTTTTTTGTCTCTGAATGTGTAAATATTTTGGAAATTTGTCTAATAATGAAAATATTATATGTTTAGCTACATATGGTGTAACTGTAGACGATTCCACAGATTTCACTTTGAATTAAAACTTTGTAGTAAAGTTCTGCTTTCTGGTTCGTTGCTCCCTGAATCTCTCACCTGTAGACAGATTCATCTCATCTTTCGCTCTTTCTGTCTCTCCCTCACACCTCTTTAGACCCCCCTTCCTGACAGCGGCGGTCTGGTGGGCTAGCAGCGATCCATCTCTGTCAGAAAGCTAAAATGATAATGCCAATTAAACCAGAGGAGTAATTTTTGGCTCTAGGTTCCCTCAAAAGATCTCGCCGTGGAACAGGAATGAAAAGACGGACCTCAGGAGGAGGAGGAGGAGGAGCAGAAATGGCAGAAGCAGTCATGTGATGATTTCTGTAAGTTAACCCTTTTTGACTGTACGTATTCTGATGGGACAATGATGCAGTCTTTGTTGAGACATTTAAATGAATGCCCTGGTATTGTTGTTGTTGTTGTTGTTGTTGTTGTTGTTGATGAATTATGGACTGAAGCAGCAGTCAAGTCAAAGACAATAAAATTCATACATAAATGCTCCACTCTTGTGCTATTCTCCTTTTTGGAATTGTCATAATTACACGTTTGCTCTTGGAAGTTGGGCTGCTGTTGACGCTAAGTGTGACTACAGGGTCATTTTATTCTTACAAAATCGTATCTTAGTCATTTATCAAAACATCTGAGACAAATGTTGATGTTCCTGATGGTCTCATTTCCACAGTCATTCTGCAGTTACATTGTGGAAATAAAAGATACTAGCTAGCTAAATCATTCTCCTCAATAATTCAATTATTAGCTAGCTTGTTGTGTAACAAGTGTTCTCATGACTCTAACCAAGGGGGCGATGAGTGGACTGTTCGTTTGCCTTCTCACTGGTAGTCACAACTTTGTCGCAGTTCACATTTTTACGCTCATTATTACAAATTATGCTAATTGTATTCCACTGCTTGCCCCGCCCACTTCACATCAATTTGCATCCTGTCACTGTTCATTTTTCAGTTTCACTTCTCTTCCTCTCTTTCCAGTGGAAGCTGTCAGAGGTGAACACACTGCTGGCCTGTTGGGAGGCTCTTTAGATCAGGAACCATTAGGAACCATTAGGAACCATGAGGAACAGAGATCACTCTGAGCTGGAGCTGAGAAGACTCGAGCTGGCAGACTGGCTTTGTAGGAATTAGAGATACAATAATATCACACGGTTAAAATGTTAGAACCATTAAGAGTTCTTCAGTTTTCCCTCTGAGGGAAGTTTCTATGGAAATACCCTACAACCAAGTGAGTTCTTATCTGTGTTCCAAGTAGAACCCTTTCCTGGAAGATAAGAGCCCTTAATTATCCAATGAATCCTTAAAGAACTCTTGAAGAACCTTTTGTTTCTAACTGGGTAAGTCTGTGGTACAAGCTCCAAATTATTGCTCATTATTGTCTTCTTAATATCTAGAACCTGTCAGGAGTTTAACAATTTTCTCTTAGTACTTGGTACACTCTTAAAGGATGTTTTAGATTTCTTAAAGGGTTCTACTTAGAAACTTTTCTCATAGGGAAACACTTTGTAGGGTTTCCACTTTGTTGTAGGGCTTATAAAGAAACTTTTCTTTTCTAAGAATGTATGTATTAACTGGTCAAGTGAGGTACAAATTCCAAAATAATGATCCATCAAGCATCTTGGTTAAAAAAAAAGCATTATTTAAGGGTTCACTGGATAATTAAAGGTTCTTGGCCACCTAAAAGGGTTCTAGGAGAACCTTGGGACAACTGAAAAACCCTTAGTGGTACTCACGTAGGGCTGAGCTTTATTCTTTTACCCCCAAACTGCAGAAAAGTATATATATGTGTGTTCAGTATTGGCCGATATCTTTAAGAATTGGTGTATTGGTGCACCTGTAGAAGGATTTTTTTCTGTACTGTATGAAATATGAAATATTTGCAAAATTAGATCAATAGTCAGTCCTGAGTTTAGATGGTACAGATGAACATTTCCATAGTTTCCATTTCACAAACAATTTCTCCACTTTAATCAACTCCATGTTGAAGAAACCGCAAAAAGAGCAGATAATCGAACAGGAAACTATTCTGGTCCATTCATCGATGATACGAGTGGGAGATTTGGCTCAAAGACTTACTCAAAGGTTCTTACTCAACTCAAACTACCGTCACGTCCCAACACCAAGGAGTCACCAAAACCCCCGGAGTCGCAGCGTAACAAACAATCCTTGTAAATTTGATTTATGCTGGCGTCGAGTCTTCGTGTGTAATCTCCCTCCTCACCATTCTGAAACAATAACAACAACAATAACAATAATAAAAGCGGCCCATCGATCCTGGCTCGCCCGGCCCTTCGCCAAATCCATAATTAGACTCTTTTGTTGGCCCCGTTGTTGTTGTTGAAAATCTAATTATGAAAGATGAAACACAGCCTTCAATGAGATCGCTGTAAAATAGCATAATTAATATGGGGATTTATTTTTTTTGTAAAAGAGAGAGAGCGAGAACAATTCTGTTTTTATGGCGGCCCACGCGCTGCCAGTGAAATTAATTAAGTGTGCCAGGATTTATGAGAGAGGCGCCGAAATGAAAAGAATTAATCGGAGGCTGAAGATGGATTGGGCGCTGGAAAATGATGACGCCCGATGAGAACTAACCGCTTTAGGGGCGAAAATCAGGGGGAGGGGAGCACTGACGCAATTACCCATCATGCACCAACAGCTGCCCTGCACGCAGAATTGGCTAATTTCTTTGGCTGGGTCTCTTCCTTATCAATCTAAGCCCACCATCGCTCCGGTATCATCAAACACTCCCAGATAAGGGACTTGTTTTGTGATTATAGCATCATTAATTGTGTTCAAGGATGGAGTCCGACTCCTGCTCCATCCCTCCTCATCACTGACAGTTAACGACTCTTTTCCCTCCATCGTCGTCACTTAATGGAGACAAATATGAGAACAGGCGAAGCATCATTTAATTAAACTCGCATCATGCTGATCATTTCTGAATCTATAGTTCATGTAAAGCATGTGAGTGGTTTGTAATCTGTCTCCATAGATGTTTGTTTCTGTGAGACACTTAAGCGAAGTTTAACGAACAAAAACATCACACCACTTCCTAATGAATTGTCATAATGCACCATTAAGCAAGAATAACTTCATTTTCTGTAATGAAGAGACTTGTTCTGAGTTTTTTTTTTTCTTCTTCAGGCCTCTTTGGAGCCAGAAGAGGGAGGACGTCTGTAATCGTATGTAATCATCTGTAACTGCACCAACTCTACATCTTTGGCAGCAGAAAAATTGTTCCTGACCTCTCCTCCTCCTCTCCTCCTCCTCTCCTCCTCCTCCCGTCCCATCCCGTCCCGGAGGATTAGCCTTAGCCATGAACCCGTAGCAGATTATTAGGCCCTTTAGCCATCTCGGCTCTGGCGCTGATGCGAGCTCTATGATGGCTCTAATGGACGACTAATTGGTCGACTCCTCTGTCCCGGTCGTCCAGCGCCACAGAGTCTGAGAGAGTGAAGAGGCGCGGGACGGTGTGTGTTTGAGGGGGGTTGGAATGGAAGTAATTAGCCATCCTACACACTCGACAAGATAAATGAAGACTCGTTGGGCGTCCGGTTCCAGGACAGTTGATTGGGCAGGTACGCCGGGAGCATCTCAGTCCTCTGGAGCGTGTCCAGGGCTGGTAATTAACTCCACACTGCTCGCTGTGTGTCTGTGTAAACCCGTACTCCTCCCACTTAGGAGGTGCCTTTAGCTACAAATTGGCTTCTATTGTCAGGCTTGTAGAGTGATTATGAAATATTGTTTAATTTGCTGGGCGGCGGAGTCGGAGGGGGGCTGATTTTGATGAATCGAGCATTTTTATTTCATCATCCGTTTATTGTCTTGCGCTGCGAGAGCCGTCCAGGGTTCAGCGTTCAGGGAGCGTGTGGGACGACCGAGACGAGCACGGGCCATGTTTCAAACGAGCCTCACCGATCACCGGTGAGCGTTTTAAAATAAACCTCACCAATCACAGCTCCTGATTGTCCTCGGAGGCCTCGGCGTGGGACAGCTGCATTAATAATGAGTCAAACACCTGAAATTTTCGCATTATGTGCAACGTGGCAAGAACAGAGAGAGGAAGTGGGACTCTGGGAAAAAGAAAGTAAGATAAATGAAGGGGAAAGAAAAGGACAAATAAAGAATACAATAAAGGAACAAACAAGATACAAAGCAACACTAAAGTAAGAAATAACACACAGTGTGTGGTGCTGTTACTGTAAACTAATCAACGATGGGGTGGAGTGTTATGAAGCAGAGTTGCTGTCACTACCTCAAAGTTGATTATTTTCTATAACAGCGCATCCTGAAGTGTTTTATTCTCTTATATATAAACATTTTTAAAGTTTTGTCCATTTATAGTTATATTTAATGTTGTGAGACGTCTGAAAAACGAGTTAGTTCCAGTCAAACAAACGCAGCTTGTCATGTTACCAAGAACTCCTCTGTCCTGAAAATGTTGAAAAACTTAAAGTTACAGCTTTACCTCTGACTGTTATGAAGCGCTGACACTGGAGACTCCTTCCATACATGCTAAATAAACACTTACAGAAAACTTCACCATATCAACATGTTTTTTTAGTCTGTTTATGTGGAGCGTCCATCATACAAGTCTCAGTGAATGAGCTGTTACTATAGAAACGACAACGTATTAATACAAGCACGTTAATACTTCCTAACCAATCAGAATCGAGCATTCAGCAGTACTGTGGTATGAAGGAACATAATAAAACATGTAAAACATGCACACAGGAAGCTGCAGTTTGCACCCGCGTGTGGGCGCGAGACGGCCCGAGCCGCTCTAATTGATTTAGCGCTTATCGACAGGGACGCAGAAAAGCCGCCTCTCCGTCTTGCCTCAGATTGAATTAAACACCTTTTATGGGTCGGGATCAATAGAGCGAGGATGATTGGAGCTGTGGGGGGTAAATATATATCGAGAGAGCGTTATGATATGTAGACATGCAAGATCTGTCTTCTGGTCTCCCGCACGGCCGAAACAGAATCCATTGCCGTGCTGTAATTCACGCAAATCAATGCTTTTAAAGCATTTAGCCACGGCCTGCAATAAACAAAACCGTCCGGGGAAGCAATACACGGCAGCAGCGTGGATCAACCAGGAGGGCAAAGAGGAGAAGAGGTGCAGGAGGAAGAGGCTTTTCCTTTCGTCTTTCCTGATGTTAGACCTCCATCAGAGACAGAGGATGAAAAAAGCAGGAATGCATCACTGGACTTTAAAGCTTGGACAGCAGCTATCAGATTATTTCTACCAGCATTTTTTTTATTAGGAATGCTGAGTAGTTTAAATAACAATAGAGTCTGGGTTCAGTTCCAGTAAATCCATATAGGATGGAAACCTATTTAAAAGACAACTTCATTAAAAAAAATCTTTAAATAAATAAAGAAGAAGGACACATGTCATGTAAAACTGAACCCATCTAAATCCAATGTAAAAAAACAAACAAAAAAAAAACAAACAAAAAAAAAACAAGCAAATAAAAAAAGCAACCTGGAAGAAAAATTCTTTAAAAAAAAGAAAGAAAATATAAATAAAGTAGTTTCATTAAAAAGAGGCCAAATTTCTAAAAACTAAAAACAAACAACAAATTAAAAGAAAGAAAAAAAAATAGAAGGACACACGTCAAGTAAAATCTAAATCCAAACAAATAAGGACCCTTGGTGCTTGGCCCCCTAAAACAGGAAAACAAAGAAGCAGCTTGAAAGAAAAATGTTACTTAAAAAAGAAAATTAATTAAAAAAATTAAAACAAAAATATACTACATTAAAAAAAATCTCTGAGTATTTGTCTTTTTTATTTAATTTATTTTATTTTTATATTGTTTTTTGGTGATGGTGGGGGGAGGGGTGTTTGATTTGTTTTTCTATAAAACAACTATAGAGAATTTTTTGTAAACGCATGGTGATGCAGTTTTAGTTACAGCATGCTAATCAAACAGACCTTTGTCATACTTTTTATCCATTTATTGCTACATTTAATTTTGTGGAATGAGTTAGTTCCTGTTCGCACTTACGTTACAGCAGCTATAAACAGTCGTTTCCTCACCAGGGTCTTTTTTTAACTCTCTCAAAGTAAATTAGACAAAAAAAAAAAACGCAGCTTGTCATGTTACCGAGAAACCGCAAAGAAGCGTAAACTCCTGTGTCCTCAAGATGTCGGAAAACTTACCAAAAACGTACTGACGCTGGAGACTCCTTCCATAAATGTGACATAAACATCTCCTAACAGAAAACTTCACCATTTTCTTTGTTAATTAACACAGTTTTTAACCCGTTTATGTGCAGCGTCGGCCATACAGGTTGTTGCGTATGAGTTGTTACTATAGAAACGATGACTATGGTTTGTACATGTGGAAAAAAAAACCCAGACTGAGCCCAGAAGTGAGCTTTTAAGGGTTAAAATTCACGCCCATGGACCATCAGTGGCTCTTTGGCAACTCTTGGGGTTCGAATTCACAATCTAGGAGTCATTAAGACAGAACCTTCACCGCCGACTCGCCGCTACACGTCTCAACTTCCAATCAATGACACGTGTGTCAGTGCCAACCAATCAACTGTCCAGGTGAGATCACCAACCAGCCAATAAACCTGGATCTATCAAAATGTCCTCTCATGACAACAGATACGCATATAATGGCGTCATTAGGCCGTCTCCTTAAAAATTAATCACCGCTAACTCGATCAGCGTCATGCGCTAACCGTCTTTAATGAACTCCCCGATCTTTGCTGATTGGTTTACGAGGACGAGTCCAATCACTGCTCCCGGTCTAACCACAGACCCTCGCATGACATCATCACGATGCAATCGGCAGATCCCGAGTGGCACGTTTTCGCGATAACGTCAACGTATTGCGTGCCCGCTAATCTTGCTAACTATTCGTACAAGCGCGGTTGAAAGAGCTCGTTAGAAAGCGATTAACTGCGTTCAGGAGGATCAGGTTGAGCTTTGCGGCTGATTATGTCATGGTGTATTAGTATTCAAAAACTAGGTTTCCATTTATTTAATTCAATAAGCAGAGACATCCATGTTGGGCTAAGATGCGTGTCACATCATTCACCAGCGAGATCCTTTATTTAGGTGTATGGGCATGAGAAAATAAACTAAGAAAATAACAAATTCTTTAAAGAACTTTAAAGAAATTTAAAGGCAAAACTTTAGACATGATAGTTATTTTGTTAGCTGCAAAACAAAAGAAGAGTTTAGATTGCATTAGTGGTGAGAATGTTTACATTTAACTTTCATATCTCTTGGATTTTTTAGGATCCAGATTTTTTACCAATTAATGTTGGATATACAGGTATATCTGGGTAAAAAAAAAACCCTCTTGAAGCTAATAAGTTACTGAGAAACCGCAAGCATAACTCTGACTGGTACAAAGCACTAAAACTGGAGACTCCTTCCCTTAATGTTAATGAAACCTTCACCATATCAACAACTACACACATCATCATTGAGTAACACCACCTTTCTTTTTTTATCTGTTCATTAGCAGACTTAGATTACGCGGCGCATACGTCATATAAGTGTAAGCTGTTACTATAGAGACGATAACGTATTAGAACAAAGTGCGTTGATATGAACCTGTGGTGTAAAGCTTCAGAGCTGCGTAGCTGTCCATCTGCAAACTTTTTCAGATTACTTTATGTGCTTTTATGAAAATAAGTCATCAGCAGCATTTGCTTTCAGTGTTTGCTAGCAACAATACCAACATGGTCCTAAGGTAAAGGATCAAAGTTTGAGCTCCGCTCGTCTTGCTCGATGAAGCAAACTCTGAGAAACTGGTTAATCATTTTTGTTAATGCTTTCCTCTCATATAGTGTACATCCTCCTGGCTTAGGTTATTTATCCGGATGCAAACAAGGCTCTTAGCTCCCTTTAATCCTATCCTGCATGTTTCTTTATTTCCTCAGCCTTCCTGAGGGGGGAAGAAGTAGGAAATCAGGGACGCAGAGGGAGAGATCAGTGGATTTATACGTGGAGATCCGGACAGTGTCGCTGTGTTTGAGCTGATTTACAGGCAGTGAGGAGTCGGACGGCGATAAAAACAACACGTTTAAAGCTGCAGAGGGGGGTTAGCGCTCGCACCGAGGGCCCCCTAGCTTACAGAAATAGGCGTTAGCTGCTAGGTTTAGAGAAACACCTAAATCTAGATGAAACCCCTGCAGATGCAGATGCTGATTCTCTCTCATAGTGCACAAGGTGCTGACTGAGATAGCATTAACCATTAACAAACGTGAAAAATTGGTAAATATG
>CM040990.1:1247063-1282614 GCA_022985145.1 Pangasius djambal | reverse complement strand
AAAAAAAAAAAAAAAAGCTTTTTTTTGGGTCACCATCTTATTTAAAAAAAAAAAAAAAAAAAAAAACATCCAATAAGTTCATGGTGGAAAATATCTAATATGCAGACAAAAAATCGGTGTTGAATGATGTGATGTGATGGAGTTGATGGATGAGTGGATGTGAGGAACGCGGTGACAGATAAATTTGATTTAGCCAAATGAGAAAAAAGAGAGAGAGTGTTAGTGAGAAGGGAAGATAAAAAAGAAAGAAGGAGTGCGCTGCATGTGTATCAATATAAATCAATTATCAATCGATAGCACTTTTCAATTTGCATGAATTAAGGAGCGCACTGGAGCATCTTTTATTCTCTCCCTCCACCGCGGAGAGATGGATGCGGAGCGCTCTTCATTTCTTCTCCTCGCCACCTCTCAGTCCTTCCTTTCCAACCGTTCATCTCATCCGAGCTCAGTGTTTAAAAGGTGACATTGGTCCATGCGGGATGTGGGAAGCCAACATTGGACTTGACAGCGAGAAGTGAAATTGAATTCATGCGCACTGCTTTCAGTGAATCAGATCTGGCACAGGAGCAGCGTCCCGCTCGACCGGGAATCGATAGATTTAGTCTGGGACATGAACTGTGGCCTAGGAATGCAAAGTAAATACGAGAACCTGTTTACAACCCGGGGACATCTTACTGTCCTAGCATCGCAAGTGATGCATAAGAAGACTGTCCATGTGTTACAACTGGAAAAAGCTCCCAAAGTAGGAGTCCAGAAATAAATGGTCATAATCAAGAAATAAAAGTCGTAATCCAGAAATAAATGCTGTAGTTCTGAAATAAAAGTCATAGTCCTGAAATAAGTCGTAGTCCAGAAATAAAAGTCGTAATCGAGAAATAAAAGTCGTAATCGAGAAATAAAAGTTGTAATCGAGAAATAAATGTCGAAGTCCTGAAAAAAAATCGTAGTCCTGAAATAAATGCCGTAGTTCTGAAATAAAAGTCGTAATCGAGAAATAAATGTCGTAGTCCTGAAATAAAAGTCGTAATCGAGAAATAAAAGTCGTAATCGAGAAATAAAAGTCGTAGTCCTGAAATAAATGCCGTAGTTCTGAAATAAATGCCGTAGTTCTGAAATAAAAGTCGTAATCGAGAAATAAATGTCGAAGTCCTGAAAAAAGTCATAGTACAGAAATAAAAGTTGTTGTCCAGAATTAAAAGTCGTAATTCACAAATAAAAGTCGTAGCTCAAAAATAAAAGTCATCATCCAGAAACGAAGGTCGTAGTCTGAATAAAATGTTGTAGTCCAGAAGATATAGGTCATAGTCCAGAAAAAGTGTTATAGGGATCATTGTAGAACTTTTAAGGGTCTGAAGGACAATCAGAAATACACTTAAATGTGCTAGATGGAACCTTATTTCTGAGTCTTTAGGGGAAAAAGGGGCTCTTTAGCTTTTTAGATAGTCAAGGGTTCTTCTTGTAACTTTTTCTGAAAGTAACAGCATCTATTATACATTTCTAAATAAACCCTTAAAGGGATTTCCCAGAAGAACCAACCAAAGGACCCTTAAGACAGAGCATCTTTTTCAGTCACGAGCACTCCGTGTAGCTTGTTCCGTTGGTGGAACCCCGCAGTCACCACTTTATGAGGTGTACAGGTCCTGTTCCTCAGCATGTACACCAAATCCAATCCAATAATTCCTCCGAACCTTACATAATGATTAAAAGTAGCACTTACAATTTCCTCCCAGCTAAATGTGAAAGCATGCGCAAATGAAATACGTTCGCAAACCCACACTTGTCATTTGTGAATTGCAGGAGTCTATTGGGAGGAAGTGTGAGCACGAGAGACCGTGTGTGTGTGTGTGTGTGTGTGTGTGTGTGTGTGTGTAGACATCAATTCTGGGGCGGTAATATTTGCGAGCGAGTGTGTTTACTCCGAGGCCCAGCTGCACTAATGTACTGTTAATCATGCTGCCTCTGTGACTGGCAGGGAGTTAAAGTGCACTTCCAGAGCATCGCTTATTACCACCTTCCGCTATAAACATAAGGACACACACACACAGAGTTCATGTGCATATACACTTACACAATCACACATAAATACACAAGCTAACCAACACACACAGGGCCTGATGCAGGCGTAAATCAGCTGTGCTGTGACACCGGAGACAAATGGCCAATAAAAGTGCCAAGGGTGTTAACACACATGTTTGGGGCACAATCAAATCAATTTCCTCTAAGTAGCCATAAACATGTTGTCTTTTAAAAGGCCCAAGCCGGGGCTCCATTATGCACCAGGTTCTCCAATCAGGCCTGCTAGGACAAGTGTTCCTGCTGTGGCTAAATCTCTCCCCATCCGTCCAAAACATTCTAAGAAGTAAGACAGAGCAGACTGAAACCGAGTTCGCAACGACAGCCTCCCATTAATCACTGCTTCCCAAGAAGCTCCATGACAAAAACCAAGGGGCTGGGAGCACAGGGGGGATCGGCGGCTCAGCAGGAGGTCGAGGTCCAGAGATCGGCTTCTCTTTGACTCCAGGTCCCAGGATGCCCTGCAGGCCTACGAAGAAACGAAACACACAAGGAGCAGCCTTGTGCCCAAGTTAATACACTTTATTGTGCTTCTAGGAGACAAAGTTGCTGACTGTTTGTGATATCACCCAACAATGTTCTGGTCAATGTTCTTTCTATTATCATACAGCGTTTTGAGTTTTTCCACAGGAGGTACAGGGAGAGCAAATGAAGGCGATGCCTCCCCTGCTGTGTGAGATTGTAATTGTAATTGACCAGAACAAGTCCTTACATATGAACCCTCTGTAAACTGCCCCCCACTCCGTATTAGCCAAGCAGAGGGATCTGTTTCCCACTCATGGGAGACGGCACTTTGAACCAAACCCAGTTAATATTCAAAGCCTCATTAAAAATGAATCAGTGGGCCGTTAAAAAAAAGAAAATCAGGCACATATGAGAAGACGAAATCCCGGCATTTATTTTTAATTATTCTTTATGTTTTAAATTTGTCCAGAATGCTCCCCCGGCCCCTGTTGCAGGCAACTAAAGACACAAAAACGGTAAAATACCTACATCAACAGGGGTTGTAAATCCCAAATTGGGGCAATCTCACGCTGGATTGGTCCGGGGAGACCGTGGTTCATTTCTCCTGTTGAAATATTCAAGAGCTTCTCATTGGCCTCAGAGGCACCGAGGAGGATCAGGTCGAGTGTGTTCACTTTCCACCGGATGGCTTCTTTGCTCTCAGAGACTAAAGTGTAGCAAAGAAATGCAGATATTCAGTACAGTGGCATACACAGTTTAGATCTATTGCTGGGTCCATGGATCTTCCCCTTGCCATGTCTGTCTGACCCTTACCAAACACAATTTCTCTAATGTCATTTATGAACGAGGCCAAAGAAGCCACTCCGTGTCATCGGGACTCAGTGAACAGGGAGGAAACAAGGACTGACACTTGACAGATTCGTAGGTTTGTGCAATCAGACAGCTCGAGCCCCACCACCCAGCTTGACGAAGCCTTCTGCTCGACCCTCTGTGTACCAAACAACCAACCATTCGGGTGCCGTGCGTGTCAAACCGGCAGAAATTAATACGTTATTAACTCGGCCATGAAGGGGTCAAGTCATATTCATCAAGACTAATCAAGTCAGGCAGTGCATGAATGGCCTCAGCACTTTGGGGTGGATATGGGATAAGATAAGTGTGTGTGCACCCATACTGCTTGTATGAACTGTTGCGTGATAAACATCTTTGATGACATTTCATAAACTCGTTCATAATGATACCAAAGTTGTCCTTTCTTTTCCTTTCTCTTCCTGCATATTTCTTCTAGGACATTTGCCCTAGAAAGCGCCCTATGAACCCATAACCTCCTCAACCACAGGGCCTCTCTCCAGCCTCGGGCGAAGCTGGCGATTCACACACCGAGCCGCTCAGCACGCATGATCGATGGTTCTGTTCATTGATGACGCTGTTAGTGAACCTGAACGTATTGAACCAGCACCTCAGATATGAGTGCAGCTGACCTTAATCACCAGGTAAGAAAGCACCAGCATCAAGATCTTGCCGAATTTCCCGACGTGGAGTATTGTGTCATCTGCATACCAGCCATATCTTATATACTGAAACAATAAAAACACAACAAAACACAAAGAGGTGTGCTGTTACAGGAGAATATTCTTTGACAGGGTGGTGTCATGAAACCCTCTGAAGTTGATTATTTTCCTACAACAGAGCCATATAAATCCCTGTGAATGAAATTTATTGCAATTTCATTGCCAGAACTTTGGGATGTGATTAAATGGTTTATCCCAAATGGCTTCAGCTGTTTTGTCGGATGGAGGGAATCTTGAAGCTAGAATCATCAACGGCAGGAATCCGTATAAAAAGAACGATTGTGTTTAAAACGAGAAGCGAGGTTAACTATTTTCATCTGAGAGTAATGGTTAAAAGGCAACACCTGAGGCATCTTCAGATAATCATTACCAAGTCTCAGGACACTGTACCATAGTTCCATTTTTCCACCTCACAAAAATCCTGGCACGTGCCTGGATCCACTTTCCTCGCATGATTTCTCCAAAGTTAACACACCCCATGTCGCCACCTTTCCGACCCTCACCCACGCGGGCCCTGTAGAGAGCGTGTAGGGCGTGTAGGGCACCACCGGTAGGGGATGAGTGGGCGAGGAGAGGGCACAGGCCTCAGTGTGTAGGCAGCCAGCGGGTTAAACTTTAACCAGCTCTTATCCGGACCCGAGACCCCCAATGCTTGTTAAGACAGCCGTGATGGATGGGCTCAGTCATTGTGGCCAATGTAGGGACTCTGGTTTGTAGAGCTGTAGGCCTCTTGTTAATCTGATCTTCCCATCCAGAACAGACAGCTGAGCAAAGCGCGGACAAACAATAGGCCTTTTTTTTTTTTTTTTTTTTTTTTAGAAATATGAGAGATCTGGAATCGGGGAATGATGTAGTGATTTTTAGTCTGATCCAAATGAACTATTTCAATTTTTTTTTAGAAATAGCACATCATATCGGTTAAAAACCTCAATTTCTGCGTGTTACATGTAATTCAGAAACAAATATGTACACATTTATTGCAAGAGCGTCATTATAACGTTGATGTTGCCATAACAGAGACATAACATAGCCCATGTTAACGTTTTTAATCACAGCACTTGTGTTTTAGTTCAAAATGTCAGCCCTCCAAATGCCCTCCAAAGAAGGGACGAAGAAACCATGTCTCGAAATGTTAGTGTGGTGCCAAATAGCACAATATCAGCTTCATTATTTTTAAAAATCTCCAATAGTTTTCATTTTAACTGGCAGGATTGTTTTTTTTTTTTAAAGCCGCCATGTTGGTCAGCGTCCAATTTCTGATTCTGATTCTTTACCGGTTATCAGATTATTAATTCATTAAACAGGTTCCTCTTTAAAAAAAAATTCTTCCTGGACATAGTTAATTATGCAATTACAATTTATTTTTATGTAGTTATTGTCATCTGATTAAACGATACAAAAGCCTACATGAAACATTCTTTAAATCCAGTTCTTTAAATACAGTACGGTTAAGTAAATGCTTTATGTAATTTATGAATATACAGTTCATTCATGTAATAAGAATATATTATGTATAAATATTAATGAGAATGAGTTTTGAGGCTGATTCAGACGTCACAAGTCAATTATCACAGAAAAAGGGGTTCTGTACAGATACTAGGTTCCTAAAAGGGTTCTACTTGGAACGTTTTATGAAAAGAAGAACCCTTATTGGTGCTCCATAACCAATAATTCATAATCAAAACGAAGGTATGATGGGAAATAAGGAAGCTAAAATTAGGCAAACAGAAGACTTAACTAAGACTCGGGTTATTTCTAGATGAGAAATTTCTTAAGATGTGTTTAATTTGTGCCAGAAAATGATCTAGATCGAACTCTGCTAGTGAAGTGTGATCGCAGACGTGAAAGCAAGGCAGCAATTAGGAGCCTAAATGCCTCCCGGGTGTCTATATGTGTGTTTGTATATGTGCAGCTGTGTCATGGCATCTATATATTGGAGAGAAATAAAAAAGAAAAATAGAGACAGAGAAAGCATGAGCGAGAGAGAGAGAGAGTGAGAGAGAGAGAGAAAGAGAGCATGCCACACCTCTTTCAGTTCGTTTCGAAAAATTCCGTGCGGACTCATCCATCACGGCTGGCCTAAACCCGCTGCTGACACGAGGTTAACAACTTGACATAGACATGGAGCAGTGCATGGCTTCACAGCGGAGGGAGAGATGGAGGGAGGGAGAGATGGAGGGAGGGAGGGAGAGATGGAGGGAGGGAGGGAGGGTACATGTGATGTGATGGAGGGATAGTACAGGAGGTGGGGACGGAAGCAGAGGTTTAGAACCCGGACAGGACGTGAATCCTGACCTCTGAACAAACTTTCAGCAGCGGAGGAATTTCCAAACTCTGATGTCTTTTGTGTTCTCATAAACTCGTAGCAGGTTTAAGAGAATTAGCAGAGAGAAACATAGCTTAAAAAAAAAGAGAAATGGGAAGTGAATTATGTGAGCTGCGCGGGAATAAACGCGTCTCTTTCACCTTAAAACGAGTCCCCTTGGTGTTAGCATGAACGATGGCGCCTAGAGCAGGCCCCGGTTTTTAATTGCACTTAAAGCCGAATGGCAGAACATCAATCTTGATGAGTGGATCTGCATCCCTGCTCTCCCAGACCAATCTATCACCATCCACACACACACACACACACACACACACACACAAATCACACAGACCCCATCTGCACGTTTCCGTGGTACTGACTCCCTCCTTACAAACCCCCAAGTCGACACAGACACTAACACAGTACACAATACACACTAGTGCTGATAATTTATCCCCCACACACACACACATAAACACACACACACACACACACACACACACACACAATGGTTCTTGGAGAGAGCTGCGAGTTTAAGGGGATGATGTCACAGTGATGTAATGTGGTGCAGTTTTTGCACTCGGTAGTGTACTTCCACAGTCGGGTGTGACGAGCGTGACAACCTGCTCGGGTATTTAACTACCGCCGCACTAGCACGATGCAAAGCCAAGCCGTCGTTTCAGACTGTGTGTGTGTGTGTGTGTGTGTGTGTGTGTGTGTGTGTGTTTTCCAAATATCATGCAGAGAGGCAAAAAAAAAAAAAAAGAAAAGTCTAGGATGCATCCATGAGAGTGAAAAGTTTCCTGAAGGAGCACATAGAAAGCTGATATTGATGATGTAATTTAAATAAACGGGTCAACGTTAAAAAGGGCTTTCAAAACAGCTAAACAATTAAAAGCTAAAATAAAATAATACAAAAAATAATAACGATATTTCCAAAAGAAATGAAAAAAAATCACCTAAACAAATTAATGTTTAATCTATTCTACAGTAAATGTCTTCGCTTCTAAAATAGATAGATAGATAGATAGATAGATAGATAGATAGATATGTAAATAAATAAATAAAATGATCACTGTGTACCTTAGAACCTTCAAGCTAATGATGTGTAAACACGGATAATTCATTTGTCTTAATCGGTTTTGTTTTGTTTTGTGGACAGCATTAAATTAAATGTAACTGTAAATGGATAAAAAAAAATTCATTTCATTCTTTCAAGAATGAAAAATTGTAATTGTTGGAAAACTGCTGTGGTTTAAGAGAAATAAAACACTTAGGGAAGGAAAACAGTAACTCCGCTTCATCAGGTGACTCCACTGTTGATTATTTTACTATAACAACACAACATGGAGTGTTTTATAGTCTCTATTATTCTCTCAGTTATAGAACTGTATATTCTTAAATAAAACAATGATCTCATTTATCAAAGTGTGTGTAGAACAAGCTCTAAATTTGTGCCTCGCTAGTACGCACAAGAAAACTGGTATTTATCACACACAGCTGTACACAATGACCAGCGATGCATCGTGCTCATTTGCGTAAAGAAACGCCCACGAATTGCCATATATGGTAAACAACTTCCCCTTAAAAAGCCCTGCTCACGGTGCTACTGTTACATGAAGAACAGCAAAACAAAAATTTAGTCTTTTATGAGTCTAATAAATAAATGCGATAAACATATTTTATGAGCATGTGTGTGCATTCTATTCCCCCAGTTAAAAAATGTAGAAACTCTGCGATGGAGTGAAAATTCCTCATCTTCCTCATCTTCCTCTTTTCCGCTGCTGGTTTTGGAAATGTAGTGTATTGCAGTGTGAGCGATATGAATGAAGGTAAGATTATTAGTCATGATTCAACTCCTAGTTGGTTGGGAAATTTCCAGCTCCGTCTCCAATTTCTGTCTGAAATGTACTCGTAGCTGAAAGCCCAAGAATAAAGATCAGCTCAAACCGCACTGGTCAAACGAAACGGACTGATGATCCACTCGTCACTCTCAGCATAGAGTTTCCAGCGGTGATAAAAACACACTCCTCCCCACGAGTCTCCAAACAAGGCATAAACCCAATCCACCTTTAAAAGTGCCTGATATATGATTTTACTTTCCACGCCGCCTGTCATCTGTCTGCACCACGTAAGCACCAAAATCAGTGTAATTTACTCTCTCAGCGATGCTGATACGATAGACGTGATATAGAAACGCTACGTAATCACTTTATCTGCTATTACACTTTTTTACAATTAGGGGTTCTTTATTACACAGGGTCAGGAGTGTGCAGAAATATACGCACATCCTCACACATAAGCAAAACTAGATAAGTCCCATTCAATGCATAGAAACGTACACACACACAGTTTACGCACAAAACTGTCCGTATGTACGGTTTACAGACAAAACTCTGCATACGTACGGTTAACAAACAAAACTATGTGTACATATGGATAAGAAACAAAACTATGCATAGGCCCATTTTCCTCACAAAACTATGCGTACGTACGGTTTACAAGCAAATCTATGCATATGTACAATTTACACACAAAACTATGCGTACGCCCATTTTCCGCACATAAGAATGTTTACAAACCAAACTATGCATATACACGTTTTATGCATAAAACTATGGGAACATACGGTTTACAAACAAAACTACGCGTACGTACGGTTTACAAACAAAACTACGCGTACGTACGGTTTACAAACAAAACTACGCGTACGTACGGTTTACAAACAAAACTACGCGTACGTACGGTTTACAAACAAAACTACGCGTACGTACGGTTTACAAACAAAACTACGCATACATTCGGTTTACAAACAAAACTACGCGTACGTACGGTTTACAAACAAAACTACGCGTACGTACGGTTTACAAACAAAACTACGCATACATTCGGTTTACAAACAAAACTACGCGTACGTACGGTTTACAAACAAAACTACGCGTACGTACGGTAAGCTATGCACACGTACACTTTACAGACAAAACTATGCATATGCACAGTTTACGTACAAAACTATTCAAACACTTTTGAAGTGAAGTGAAGTGTAATGACCCATACTCGGAATTTGTGCTCTGCATTTAACCCAAGTGCACACACACACAGTAGTGAACACACACACACACACACACACACACCCGGAGCAGTGGGCAGCCATTTTTGCAGTTGGGGGTTCAGTGCCTTGCTCAAGGGTCTCACCTCAGTCGTGGTGTTGAGGGCGGAAGAGAGCGCTGGTCATTCACTCCCCCCACCTACAATCCCTGCCGGACCTGAGACTCGAACCCACAACCTTCAGGTTCACCTTTGGGTGACAAAGTCGTGTGTGCCAAATGAGGCCGCTGGCGTTGGTACTGTACTCTACATAAATGAACCAAAATAAATGAGTGAAAAATCTCAGTTAGTACGTGAGTGATATTACACGTTTTTTTTCTTCCCCAAACTGTGTTTATGACTGAATCTTCACACATGAAAAATTGAGGGAAAAAACCTCACTGAGCTCTCATTAATAATCTCTCATAAGCAACCTGGTGCATGTGTCCGTTTCCGCCGCTGTAAATGTCATTATAGTGCTACGTTTTTGCACACTCGTTCTTTGGCACTGGTTCCTGGCAGACGCTTGTAGCTCTCCCATCTGTGTACGGTGGCCAAGCATCCATTACATCATCCATATTAACTACAAACACGGTGTGTAGACGGTGCGGGGTCTCGATAAACACACAAAAGTGCCTGTGTGCTGAAGAGTACTCGAGTACCGTTAATAACAAATAACCACTGAAACCTTAACAGCGTTTAGTTCAATCAACTTGATTCAGTTTATTTTAACCTTAAGTCTTTCATACACAGTGTTCGCACTTATAGACAGTCAATTTAAGGCAGTTTTTAGGAAAATATAAGATATCATATAATAGATATTAATCATAAATCATAAATTCTACATATAACTAGATTATAAATCACCTCCAAACCGCTTCAGACCGTTACAGGATGTTAGCGTGGCGTTTCTGTTGCTCTGTAGGATGTCGGTCATTCCCAGCATGTCTCTGAAATATCTTTACGTTTTACACAAAATCCAAAATTAAATTAAACATATTTTTTGTGCTAAACTCCAAAGAAAACCTTCGCTTTTTAAAAAAATCTATTTTTAATTCATGTTACATTTTTTACCTCTAAAACCAGCTGCATCATGCAGGAGTCCTACATTTCGGAAAGATTTTGTATCCTACGTGGCAAGAATATTGATATATATTTTGTTCAAAAATGATTAAATCATTTCAATCATCAATATGAAATCATTTATACCTAATCTTTTAGCGTTTTTTCACTCGTGGTTTTCCTACACATGGACGATCCACGTACTTTTGAATACAAGTCGTGTTTATTTAATTAAAAAATTTAATTCATACGACAGCTTTGAGTAAAGAATCTGGATTTTTCCTATAACAGGAAATACGTCCTGTAGTGCTTTATTCCTCTTAGATCACAGCAATTTGTCAACGATTGCATTTTTTTATTCATTAAAGAACAACACGTCATACTTTTAATCCACGTATAGTTAGATATAATGTTGTGGAACGTTGGTGAAACCAGTTAGTTCCTGTTGTCACTTACGTTATAGCAGCGAGAAACAGTCGCTCTCCCTCACCAGCCTCACGTTTTTCTCTCTTTTGAAGTTAATAAGACAACAAACGCAGCTTGTCATGTTACTGAGAAACCGCAAAGAAGCGTAAACTCCTCTGTCCTGAAGATGTCGGAAAACGTAAAGCTACAGCTTCACCTCTGACTGTTGCAAAGCGCTGACACTGGAGACTCCTTCCATAAATGTTAAATTAGCACTTCTTTTCCTTACGGAAAACTTCACCATGTCAACAATTTCTTTTTAAAAATCTGTTTTTTGTGGCTCGTCGACCGTACACGTCCCTGTGAATGAGCCGTTACTATAGAAACAAGCGCATTAATATAAACTTTCCAACCAATCAGGATCCAAGGTTTCATGACTGCTGTGAAAACGGTGCAGAAATGGCGTCTAATAATAACAATTCATTGAAAAACAAGGTTGAAGCCCCTGAAACTCGGAAACCCCGAGGTGAGAGAAAGAGAAGGCTACGTGTGAAGCCGTAGAGGATGAAAAATGAGAAGAGGATGAGGGAGTGGAGCAGTGGGTGGAGGACTGGGGCTAAGGACCTGCTCTAGTCAGCTCTTTCCAATGGAGGGAACATGACGGAGTGGACGGCTTCTATGGGCTCGTCTCAATGGAGCTGCTTCCCCCTTACATGATAACTTTGATCCCCGGCGCTTCACACACCACTCAGCAATATTGTCTAACACTGCTGGGTTAATACTTTAACCGGCGCACGGCATGAGGCTGATAGAGTGTGTGTGTGTGTGTGTGTGTGTGTGTGTGTGTGGGGAGTCTGCATCTCAATCAGCCGACATTCCAGAGCTAACAGGAGAAAGACGGCCGTCCATCAGGACAGACTGAGAAAAGGAAATTTGTCGGCGTTACTCGCTATTCTACGTAGAAGTCGATTAATCATCCCGAGTCACCAGTTTATTACTTACAACATCGCTATGCAATTAGACGTGTGTGTCAGATTTCTTTCTTTTTTTTTTTATAAAAGTATTTACAGGGCTAACCTCACATTTAGTAACGCTACTAACCTCACATTTAAACAGTGTTGCTCTGAGGTGGCCCACTTATATTCGAATATTCGTGTTAGGCTACCAAAATGTCTGAGTAATCATTTTTTAAAAAAATGTGTTTAGCTTATGTCATTAAGTGCTAGTTATCAGAGTACACAAATGTGACATCAACATAACAGATGGTAGCAGGGAAGAAAGTCATAAAATGTATAAACTGTAAAACGCGTAGGCAGAAATCGTAAAATGCGCGAATGAGTAAATGTCTCCATTTGCTAACATCATGATGTTAATGCTAGCTAAGAGTAGAGTAGCTGTGTTTATACTGTGAACAAAACGACAATACGTGAACGCTTCTGTCAGAAAATTGCAATTTTTCACTTCAGGTGACTTAAGTGTGGTACGAATTTATCCTAACAGCGAGAATGTCATAAATTGTGTAAATGGCATGAATTTAAAATGTGTAAATTGTAAAATAAATAAATGGCCAGTCTCGTGTTGGAGTAGCAGCATCTTTCGGTGTTCTGCGCTAGCTAACTTTAGAATAGTTATGCTTACATCGCAAACAAAATGACAACACTGTCTGAAAATCTTTTTTTTTTTTTTTCCCCTCATGTGGTTTGATCCTAACAATGAGGAAAATAGTTCAAATTATTGTAAAATGTGTTCTTTTGTTAGTGTAGCTGGCGTTTGAGTTCTCTATTCTAGCTAAAATTAGATTAGTTGTTGTTACATTGCAAACAAAATGTTAGCATGTTGGGATTTGTTTTTGCGAGCGTAATGTGTTGTAGGAATTTATCCAGTGTGGAAATACATTTCTTATTTGAACACCGTACACTGTTTACAAAATCATGCTACACCTGAAAGTATTGATTTGTATCGTTATTATTTATCTAAACTAAACATTACCCATTACGTTAAAGGTATAGTGGCGTATTGTCACGTCGCTGCCATGTACCTACGTGCAGTATGTTGTGTATTGTTGCACACGGGTTGTGTTATACTCTGTGTTCTTGTATCACATTTTTTTCAGGATTACAGTAAACACATTCCATCACACAGACAGAAAAGAGAGAATGAATGAGTGAGACAGAGAGAGAGAGAGAGAGAGAGAGAGAGAGAGAGAATCGCTCATCAAGCGTGTGACAGCGGGGGGAAATCCTCACTTCCTGAAGATGACAGCGTACACAATGGCCGATTTGCCCGTCCTCATCGCAGCCAAAACAGGCCAGGTTAATGATTATGTACCAACAGCTGAGCTACGGGATACAGAGACATGAAGAGAGGGAGCGAGGGAGAGAGGGAGGGAGGGCTGACGGAGGGAGGGAGGGAGAGAGGGAGGGAGACTATCAATTACATCCACTTAAAACACCATTACATCCAAATTAGTCTTTTATGGCTTTTCTGTCACAGCTTTAAAGCAGCATTTCTAAAAAAAAAATGCTGCTTTGTGCATTTCCAATGTTAATGTATAGTCATATATAGAGTGCAAAAGTTTGTACCCCCTTGGTTTCTGAGTTGGAGAAAAAAACTGTACTTCTACTTCCGTGTGCATTTAATGACACTTTCTTTAACAAGCTTAAAAGTTTGCATCCCCCATTGACAAGTTCTAGTTAAATTGTTCAAATCAGGGAGTGTTTCATTGCTATGTTTTCCTTGGCTTAAACGTAAGGTGTCTGAACACAGCTTTTGATAAAGCACTATATAGATAACTTGCGCCATCTAATGCAGCGTCTAGTGACTGTGTTGAGTTTTATTTAAGGTGAAACTCTCTCAGTTTGCTGAGAGTGACTGAGATCGAGTCAGACGGGGAAAAAAAAACAGCTTTCAGACGTCCTAAACCAGAAAATATTTACTACTCATTACAGAGCCGTAGAAGAAAATAAAATGATATGCATATTTAGGAATAGAAAAAATAACTGATAATTTAGAAATGGAGGAAAAATGACAAAAGTGAAGAGACGCTCGAGTTTACATATTATATTTATTATATGATTTATATTTTAGCATATTGGATGTACATGTATATTATGTATACACTCAGAAATATGATGCTTGGGTGTTTCAGTAATAATAATTTCACAGTATAGGTAAATACACAGTTTTTCTTGTGAATGTGAATAATAAACGAACATCTATAATAGCTAAAAACACGTCCTGTCGATTTATTTTACACTCAGGGCGCACAAACTTTTGCACTCACCTCTATTCATTCTCAAACGCGACTGTATGAGTTTACGACTCGAACGCTCCACGGTCATAAAGTCTCTCTCTTGACCAATGAGGACAGAGTTAACTAGCGTAACGAACCCATGGCATCAGCATAATACGTGACCCGTGCACAGTGAACGTTATCGCTAATCCGGGTGATGTTTTTCCCTGATTATGAGCCAATGAAATCAGAGGTCTGGATCACAAGATGGTGCACGGATAACCTTCGCCCTCCGGAGATGAGCGATCCGAAATGGAGGGTAGTAAGGTTGGATGAGCAAGTGCTCAACAAGGTCAAAGTCAATCAGCCTGAATATTAACCGCGACAATGAAAAACAGTTAATACACGCGCAAAGGGAATGTGTTCTCCGACTCTGAGAAACTTCTAATGTTGTGTCGCAGAGATCTGCATACTTGTACTGTATTTAAACATATTTAAAGCACTGCTGTCGAGTTCTGGATTCTGATTGGTCAGATAACAGCAGCTCTGACATTAGAGCACCTGCAAATCACGGGTTTATATTGATGAGCTCTAAAACATTATCGTGCGTAATCGTCGAAATTGTGACGTTTTCTCTAAGGAGATGTTTATTTATCGTTTGTGGAAGGAGTCTCCAGTGTCAGTGGTGAAGCTGTAACTTTAAGTTTCCCGACATCTTCAGGATTGAAGAGCTTCATGCTGTGTGATAAGCTGTGGCAACTGTTTATAGCTGCTATAATGTAAGAGTGAACTTGTTTCACAGACATTATATGTAACTATAAATGGACAAAAAGTATGACGTGTCAATATTGTAATATGGCAATTTACTGTGGTATAAGAGGAATAAAAAAAAAGAATGAACTTTGGGACATGGGGTTATGGAAAAGGAATCAGCTTTGGGATGGTAACAGTAACTCGGCTTCATCACACCACTCCACCGTGGTTGATTATTTTACTGAAACAGCACAACCCCGAATCAATGCATTTATGCACCTGATTATGAACATAACTGATTCCTAGGATGCCATCACCATCGTAAGAGTTCCCAAAGGCATGTTTTTGTCCCTTCTGCCCTCCTGCTGAGTTTCTGCCCCCTCATTACTGCCCCCCCCCAGGAACCCCCCTTCCCTCCCCAATCAATGATTAACTGCAGTCGCTGATCAATGATTCTGCTGACTCTGATACATCAGAGGAGTCTTGCAGCTGCCATGTATAGGAAGCTTCCGGTCTTTGCAGCGAGTGACGGAGCACATCCTATTCTGTCAGCCGCCCCCCTTTACCCACCACCCCTCGCTCCCTGCCCCTCTCTCTGCCCCAGTCGGAGCGCGCTGAGTGATGGGGCGCCCAGCGGGCCCTGGTCCACGCCTGCGTGGGCGTTGGAATGGACACTCGGCTTCCTAGCGCTAAAAAATAAAAGGATAAAGAATTACGTTAAGGGGAAAAGGGACGGGAACTTTCTCATGACCTGTTTCATGCAACTGAACAGAGGCGCTGGATTTGTTTTGTTTTGTCCTCCTTTCCCAGATGAGAAGTTAAAAGACTGATAGCTTTTGCTCTGCAGCCTGACTGTCTCTCTCTATTCCCCTGTCCATTTTTCTGTCTTGGGAAAGTTAATGCATTATATATTGTGGATTTTTGTGCCACACACCTGATCGAGCTCAAACACACTCCATCAGCCATGACGGCGCCGATGACTGACGTTTATTTCTTTAGTTTTGCACTAGTGTCGCTTTCAAGTAATGAAACTCTCATCACCTAAAATCTTTTCAACCTAGTCAATCTGATTATTATTAAACCATGACTTTAATTTGTTGATTATTCGGATCAGGATGACACGAACATGACACAAACATAGATCTGAGAAATATAGTAATATGTAATTAATAAAAACACTCCGTGTCGTGCTGTTATAGGAAAATGATCAGTGACAGAGTGGTGTGATGAAGCGGCGTTACCGTTACCACCCCAAAGCTGATTATTTTCCTATAACAGCATGTCCCCGAGTGTTTTATTCCTCTTACACCACAGCAATTCGACAACAGTTACAACTGTTGTACTTTTTATCCATTTACAGTTACATTTAATGTTCTCACTTGTGTTACAGCAGCTATACACAGTCGTTCCCTCACCAGCCTCTGTTTTTTTCTCTCTCTTAAAGTTAATAAGACGAAGAAAAAAAAAAATCACAGCTTGCCATGTTACCAAGAAACCACAACACGTAAAAAAAACTCCTCTGTCCTGAAGATATCGGACAAAAAAAAAAACAAAAACGTAAAGTTGCAGCTTTTTACAGACTGTTACAAAGCGTTGACACTGGAGGCTCCTTCCGTAAATGGTACATAAATGCATTATTTCTTACAGAAAACTTCACCATATCAACGATTACACACTGCTTTAGAAACGATAATGTATCAGATTATTATAAATTAGCGCATTAATATAAACCTGTGATTTGCAGCTGCGCTAGTGTCAGAAAATTAATGCTGTGGTATAAAGTTATAAAACTGTATGTGTATTGTTCTATAATTTCACCTGCTCATTCACTGTATTTTGCATAAATGCAGTACAAAGTCATGTTTAACCGCCTGTGCATGAATTTATAGAATTTATAGAATATAGTTAAGCCCATGTGAGTGGTGGGAAAACTACAGACCTGGCAATACTCTGTATAACGACTGAGGCTGAGCATGCCCTTTGACTGCCCCTTGTGGCAGAAATCAGCACTGCATCGCTGTGATCCATCAGACACCAGCACTTTGCTCCAGGGGGAAAAAAAAAAACCCTGTGCATGGGCAGAATTGGACTGGACCCAGACGAGCATCGAGTGTAAGATTACCGCTTCCTCTCCAGCTTGGGTGGATAAAACCTGACACACATGCTGATTCTGTTCACCTTCATGCCCGTGAAGGACACGCGCTGCTCGTCTGATTGCTCTTAAACGGCAGACTACAGTGAGGCATGTCTTCATCTGATATACGGTGCTTCAGATGTCATTTGGAGTTTCAGCATTATAAGTACAATAACGACGCATAATTACATACATTTACACCACAACAGGTACCGATCAGGTCAGAAGGTGTTTTCTATAAGAGCAGCTCTGATCGTAGCGCAGGTTTATATTAACGCGCTCGTTCTAATACGTTATCGTTTCTATAGTAACAGCTCATTCACAGTGACTCGTACGGTGGACGCTCCACATCTATAACATGTATGGAAGGAGTCTCCAGTTTCGGTGACTTTTTTTTTTGGTAACAGTCAGAGGTAAAACTGTGACGCTATGTTTTCCGACATCTTCAGGACAGAGGAGTTTTTACGCCTCTTTGCTTTTTCTCAGTAACATGACAAGCTGCGTTTTTTTTTTCATCTTATTAACTTGAAGAGAGAGAGAATAAAGAGAGGCTGGTGAGGGAACGAGTGTTTACAGCTGCTATAACATAAGTGAAAACAGGAACTAACTGGTTTCACAGACATTCAACCATTAAAATTGGATGAATAGTACGATGCGTTGTTCTTTAATAAAGAAGCCTTTTAACGTTGGTAAACTGCTGTGGTATAAGAGGAATAAAACACTTCCGGATGTGCTGTGATGTGAAAATGATCTCCGTTAGGATGGTAACTGTAACTCCGCTTCGTTTTTTTAAACTATAAAAGTACAGAAACACAACACTGTCTAAAAAGATTGTGACATATTTAAAGTGAAAAAAAAAAGCCTCTGTCTTGTTTATTTGTGTCTAAATATTAGGTTCTACACAGACACAGCGAAAGAAAATCATTTTATTAACCCCTTAAACTTTATTATTCAGAGATTAATTTGAAACTAGGAATCTGTGAAATCTGTGACTGTCCTTATTATCTGTGCATAAAAGTGTTCCAGGCTGGAAATAAGAAAAACAACCTATCAGAAAGAGTGTGTGTGTGTGTGTGTGTGTGTGTGTGTGTGTGTGTTGATGGGTGGTAAAAGAAGGGAAGGATGGCGGACAGAGAGGCCATGTAATCCTCGCCTGAATAGCTGGACTTCCTAAACACAGGCAACATGGAGCCGGATCTCTCGCCTGTCCAGTCAGCACAAAGCTTTCACTCCCCAGAGCTGGGAGTTAATAATTCAATAGAGCTCAGGAGAGAGAGCGAGAGAGAGTGAGTGACAGCGCAAAGCTCGGCCGAGAGACACCGAGACACACTGAGAGAGAGAGAGAGAGCGAGAGAGAGAGAGAGAGAGAGAAGTACTGTGTAAAGGCGTGTGATATTTCCAGTCCAAATCAAATTCTCTCCCAATAACAAATAACAAACGGAACCTAATTCTGTGATTTCATTTCTGTCGAGGTTAATGTTGGTCTGGAGAAAAGTTGCTGACGTTTTTAATGTCAACACGGAGGTTTTTTGGGATAAAGTGCCTCTATAACACATCATCTCTTAAACTGCACTACTAAAAATACCAAAACACAACAGCAAAAAATGTTTATTTCAGTGTTTATGTCCGCTCCTGACTGAAACCTCCCTTTAAAGAAGGGTTTAAGCTCCGCCCACTTCACAATCATGTCCTTAAATAACTCTGATATACTGTATATATATAAATATATAAACCTTATAAACCACGCCCACTAGAGTGCTAACTAGAACATTTTGTTGTTGTTGTTTTTTCTAGTAGCTTTGTGAAAAATCACGTTTTAGAAACTTATTACCAAAGAATTTCCAGAAATGTTAGCAATTGTTGGATTTACGTTAGATTTATACACACAGTGTGGAATAAATAAAATCATCTGAAGACTAGATTTTTGGATTTCTAAAGTGTGTGTGTTGTTGCATATTTAATCAGATGAAGCCTCATTTGCATAAATAAATGCAAATGTTGGAAAAGTTTCCACCAGACAAAATACTTCCACTGGGAAACCTGATAGTGATGTATTATAATCACCGTGTCCACGTGCGCTGTTAAAGTGGGTGGAGCTTTATCTTGCGTAAAGCTGGCGTAAACTTTACGCTGACCAATCAGAACAGTGATGTAATCAAAGCTGTGAGTTTAGAATTGAACGGTTTCTTTGTAGGCGTTTCTGAAACACAAGACAGCAGCTTTAGTGCCTCAGGAGGTGTCGTATAAAGACTTTTAGCTTCTCTATCCATCTCTGATTTTACAGGATGGACACGAAGACCCAGAACTCGACCAGGGACTGTGCTAAAAACTAGAAAAGTGCCATATTAGTAAAGGACGCTGTTCTCTCTTCTGTAGTTCAACTTTCCCCTCTTTCCCTGCGACCCAGTCCGAGCCGGACCAGCACTTTTCCTGCCCTCTTCCCTCTGCTCTGTCCTTCTCCTCGTCCCATCGGGACGGCGCGGCCCCGTCGCTCTCGCGTCATTACGGGAAGAACATCAAAGCTCTGCGTGCTTTTCCCATCTCTCCATCTCCCTGAGCAACACTCGGGAGAAAAAAAATGTGCACATGGAGATCAAGAACAGATAGCAGGAGAGAGAGCAAGGAAGTGGGGAAAAAAAGGATGAAAGAAAGTGTTTAAAGACAAAAACAAGGCCGTAAAGATGTGGCAGGAATCTGCTGATGGCACAAACGCATAGAACGTGGAGAAGAAAAACAATGAGAGGCTGTCAGACACACGGGTTCACTCTTCCTTTTGTTAGAAAGAGGGGGTTCTAACTCACACCCACACCTACACACGCCCACACGCCCACACACACACACACACACACACACACACACACACACACGTTAATGTTTAGCAGGGTGTTAGGTGAGGTAAAGGAGATCATTTCTAGATGCCAGAACAGCACTGATATGATCAAACCGCCAATCAGCGAAAGGAACAAAAAGAGACGTCGATAAACAATGCCAAGATCTTCCTTCAGCTCAGTCTGGTTCCTCAACACGACTCGATTTAGAGCTCTGAAGATGCCTGTCATTTCTGTCAAAAAAAAAAAAACAACTCTGCCGCAATCTAAACTCGACAGGAACATCGTCTCGTTCTTCAGCGTCTTCGGCGTCAGTGGATAATTGTTCAGCCGAGAGAAAGAAGAGGCGGAGAGCGAGAGCATGGAGGAGCATGGAGGAGCATGGAGGAGGATAGAGGAGGCAGGGAAGAGAAGATTGACAGATATGCCTGCGTCATCTCTTCTGAAAAGGAGGAAGAGACAGAGAGAAAGAGAGAACACAGGCGCCACCTCATCTAAGGAAAGTAGTCATGGTTAATTATTGGGACGTGGCGGTCTATTCATCGCCGAGGAGCCCTGAGGGACGCCGCTGATCTCAGCGTCTGTTTCTTTCACGCCGTAAACATATAATCAGACCTGAGAGACTTTCGAGCGATCTCTAACTTCACTCAGGCCAGAACTACAAACTGCTACTTCCATCCTGAGAAGATCTTTTTAGGAGGTTTGGAGGAACAGCAGCAGCTTCAGGGTTTCAGATGACGAGGAGTCGTTTTAATCTCCAAATCTACCTTTATTAGCCTGATCACAGACTTCTGCCCTCGTCACTCACTTTCTGCTGATGAATATAACATGCTGAACAAATTCATATCATATGATGACTTCCGTGACCTTTTATGAACATCATTAAAGCACAACTACGGCGCAGAACCAGACTCGGGAGGATTCAAACCGTAATTAGGAAGCAGAAGTGTTTAGGAAGCATTTTAGTGGATTGCACTAAAAAATACTGAAGCAGAATCAATTTTAAAAGCGGATGAAAAAAAACTGGATGTAGTTCGGCGACTTTTCTAAGTCGCTGCTCCTGTAGCAGATCCTCTGTTGAGGTTTATTAAAATCACATGCATTTATTTCAGTTATTTAGCTAAAAGCGGCTCATGAAGAAAGGAAAGTTTTCACAGACTTAAAACTTTATAAACATAAAACTAGGAAGTACAGAGATCTACGACACGGGAAACAAAATTTATTTGTCCGTTAAAACGTCCCTCGACTCAGAAGGTCTGGAAGTTCTATTCAACCCCTGAGTTCAGTAAAGTAAATACACCCTAAACTCATGACCAACGATATTAGCTGACTAGCTTGATGCTAACAAAACACACACAATCATAAATGCATCCATATTTTTCCCACTTTGTCGTTCGAACGTGCCGAGCTTGAACGCAGCATTAGACTTCTTCAAGTTTTACAAACACAACAAAGCAAACTAATCGAGAACTCCTGCAAAAACTACACAATCAGATAATACACTGATGACAAGACAGGGGGCGGAGACATGAACAAAACAAAAACAAAAACAAACAAACAAACAAACAAACAAACAAACATGTGGTGTTTGGAGCCCAGTGCAAAGTGGAAATCTGTGACAGTCCACCATTTAGAAAACAAAAAAAAATCAAAAGACTTTGAATTGATCTTTATCAAATAATAGCCATGAACTAATCGCTAACGGTTACGGGAACTGTTCAGCCATGTTAGTCGCTTTTCCAGAATTTTGTAAGAAGCTAATTTGACATAGCTGGATCTTCGTGATTTTTATTTGAATACTCTTGCACTTAAGATCTGCACTTCCCCAAAAGCAGTTCATTCCCAAATCTCACCTTCTCCTCAGGGTTTAATCTCACCTGGATCTGCTCGCCCTGAGCATCCTGTAAACGCACTCAGCACTGTTGATGACTTTCCCTTAACAGCACAGCCCCAAATGCTTTATTCCTCTTATTCCTGTCTCGTCTCAATCTCCCAGAATTCCCAGCGTGTCACATCACCACACGCTTCAGTAAACAACATGGACTCCAGTTCCCATAATCCTTCACACGACTTCCAATCACACACACACCTGTTCTCAATCCCGCATTTCAGTATAAAGCACACACACACACACACACACACACACACACACACACACACACACACCCCGTCTAATGATTTCCCAGTTTTGATTTTCCTTGTTTCTGTTTAATGAAAATCATTTTAAATCTATTAATGAACACATCATACTTTTTATCCGTTTAGAGTAACAATTAATGTCAGTGAAACATTAGTTCCTGTTGTCACTTACGTTACAGCAGCTGTAAACAGTCGTTCCCTCACCAGCCTCTCTTTATTCTGAAAAAAAGATGAAAAAAATAATAATTCAGCTTGTCACCTTACTGAGAAACTGTCCTGAAGATGTCGGAAAAGTTCAAGTTACAGCTTCACCTCTGACTGTTACAAAGCGCCGACACTGGAGACTCCTTCCACTAATGTTACAGAAAATTTCACCATATCAGCAATTAAAAAAAAAAAATCGTTTATGTGCAGCGTCTGCCGTACACATCCCTGTAAATGAGCTGTTACTATAGAAACAATCTATTTTTTTTTTTTTGCAAAAATCCTATAAATTTGTGATTTTCAGAAATTCGGAATCCAGCAGCGCTGTATATCATAAACGCTGTTAAATTATAAATATTGACATGCGAGTCATTCGGGTTGGATTTTTTTACTTTAAGCACGTCGCTACCTCACACTGTGGACTTGAAGACGTTTCTAATTTATTTTATCTTAAGGAGCTCGGAGTATGCAAAATCGCAGATTTTTTTTTTTTTTTTTTTAAGTATTGGCACCTTAATTATTAAAAAAAATTTCAATCATGAACTATGCGTACTTAAAGTAATGTTTGAGCCATGCAATGATATTGCACGGATATTTTGGTAAACACTCGGTTTTAGACTAATACAGCTCTTTCCTCTTTTCACACACACACACACACACACACACACAGATCCCCCTGGCCTTCTCTACCTCCCTTTTCTTTTTGATTGCAACCCCTCTATTGTGAGGAAAAAGTGCCACGGTTAGCTGATGTGTCAGTCAGTGGCCGTACACCTCCACAAACACACAGCTCAATCATTAACGCGCAGGTACGGAGCAACGCCGCTGATGTGGAAGCTCATTTGGAAGACAATGGCCGCCTCTCCCCCGCCTCACACTTAACTTGTCAAGGCAGTCAAAGCACCTTAGCTGGCGGATTCAGACGAATCTGCACGGCAGGACGTCAATTAGCCAGAAAAACAGAGCGTCTTTCAATTCCGTATATAAGATATATACAATATTTCTTCGTCTACAGTAGCACCTTTCCTTACACTGCTCATCACCGCTCCCCGATTTTACTGCATCCTGTGTATTAGCTTGAGTTTCATTTTCCTGATTGTATTAACTCTACTGTACATCACCCTGTGTACACTGCAGGTAAATGATATTTATAGCACACCACTGCTGAATTCTGCACTCTGATTGGTCAGAAGGTGTTGATTAGTTTTCTAGAACAGAAGCTCTGACAGTAGCATTATCTTTTCTATAGCAACCGCAAAGATTAGTTTTAGAATGAAAATCAGAGCTTAGCTTAAACGTCTTTCCTCGACATGTTGGACTATTTTCACTTAACGTTTTCCTACATTGCCCACAATGCCATTTGACTACCTGTGTGATGCAGCGGCGCTTTAGTCTGTCAAGCTCTCTCTCACCTCTTTATTTGTACACTCTGCTCAAACAGATCAGCTTCCAGTGCATCGACTTTCACACTAATACCTCCATCAACACCTTCACGCTAACTAGTCAAGCCGAGTCTGCGCCGTAACTCAACGGCGCGTAGCTGCATTGCATTCTGGGACTTTTGAGTATAGCGTTTGCTTGACATTGAAGCTTGCTGGAAAAGAAACCTGACTATTGGACGTCATTCGGATGTTTTTTATTTCTCCTATTAAACACTGGAATAACGAGGAAAAATACAGCACTGACCACCAAATTAGCACCAAATTCTCCAGAGACATCACGATTGTTTCTATATACGCACATTTTTAACGTGTAGCCTTTCTGGACACAAATTTACGAACAACGTAGATGGTCGTAGGTTTTACGCAGGCTGTGCAAAACAACATTTTAAGCCTTTAGCCCATAAAAATGGTGGCTCTATTAATTTTGAGACAAAAAGGCCAAGGGTTTGGGAGAACACACTCGCCGAGACGAGAGGTGAGACGCCCTCTGTGTGTTTTCCCAACGCTTTAAGTAACTAATACATCATAAACAGGACAGAGTGTGGATAAGTAAGTCCTGCATGTGTGTGTGCGTGTGTGTCTCAATGTCTCATGTTGAAGGAAACAGAGATGTACCAAAAAAAAAAAAAAAAAAAAAAAAAAACGCTTCCCGAAACCCCGCTGTCATCCATCAACAGTTGCGACGTGTCTGGCCTAATCCGGTTTGTGACAGACACAACAACATTATGCTCAAAGCGTCCTTTTTTTATGGAGCCGGTGATTGATTTCCTCTCCGTTCCCATACTGTCCTCGCACTGATATTCACCAGATATTTATTTCCCCCCCCCCTTAAAAAAAAATTAAAAAAGAGCCGGGCGTAAGGGCCGAAGAAAAGAAAATGAGCTGTGACAAACCACAACTCGAGCAGAATCCACTCGTACCTCCGAGACGAGCTGAAAGACGCAGGGAGAGGAAAAACGACAAATATTGTACTAAAAGAGATGTTCTGCAACATTGAGAGTTAATTAAGAGGAACTCTGTGTGTGTGTGTGTGTGTGTGTGTGTGTGTGTGTGTGTGTGTGTGTGTGGGACTAGCAGCAGGATTGGAGGGAGTTCTCTATGTAACATGTAACACAGCACTTATTGGAAAGAGAAGAGCAACTCTACCTAAGCTAGGTTTCTGTGTGTGTGTGTGCGTGTGTGTGTGTGTGTGTGTGTGTGTGTGTGTGTGTAGGAGGCAGCCAGTCTCAGGCATAATTAAGGGCTGTTTTGGGAGTGAAACTGCCTCCCGTGTCGGACGCGACAGCCTCCGCAGCCATCTCTTCCCAGCTCACGCCCTTCTTTCCCACCGAGGCTTCGTTTCAAAATTTCAAATGGAAAAATTAATGTGGGAATAATAACCGAGGGCCGTGTGGCGCTAACACACTTTCACACACACGCACACACACACGTTTCACACACACACACATATTCTTTTACTTATTCCACAGAAGAGTAGCTCTCGGCCCCTCTACATAGCCTAATATTCCATAAAGATTCCACTTAAAGATGAAACTTTTGAGTGTTTTTTAGTGACTCGAATCATCTGAATCGTTTGTTTAAACAGTTCTTTCAGATTCACTGATTCATTTGCACAAATGTCTGATTACACTGCCGTCTAAAGCCGGTTTCAGACTGTGTGGTCTTTTATAACTCGTCACGTTGCAGACTGCGTGATGGCGTGCGTTCTCAGATTATACCACGAAGATCCTCTGACGATAGACCTGCGGTTAAAGAAAATTATTTTCTCACGCTGTGCTTACGTCATGAATCAGCGTGATCTGGATATCAGCTCGTACAGGCGCGTACAGGCTCACATAAGCACCAGAGGAGGTTTTTCTGTCCGTTAGCATGTTCTGTTTATCGTCATCGCCGCTAGCGTATTCGCTGCTGTCCTGTGAGTCTGCCGTCCTCCCATTGGTGGATTTTAGATAAGCTTCGTAGCAGCGCTCACACTCTGAGATCTGAATCAAACAGAACTTTGACGTCGGTTGTCTTTGGTCACGTTGGCACTAAATCAGCCGTAGCTTTAAAATCGTACGTTACAAAGGCGACTCAGTCTTGCTATTTTGTCTTATCACTACATTTAGTCATTTCTATTTTAAAAAATTGTGTTTTGCTTTTACACACATGATCATATATTTACAGTACATTTACATAATATACAGTATATTTCACTTTATTCTGTGAATAATACGTGATCATGTGTAAAGATTGCAGGTGAAAAATAAATCAATCGCTGGAAAACTGACGTGAAAAGTGAATCAATTTTTGGAGAAATAAGATTGGAAATATCCAGATGTGGAGAAATGAAGGACAGGTGTAAATGTTCCCCGTGAGTAATGTCATTATTCGTTTAACTTTTCTTCGAATTCCCGCCTTCATGGACTTCAGTCTGTTTCCTAATCCACTAACATCTCGAGCCAACACGATGATCATCAACCTGCAGCTTGCAATTTTAACCAGGAAGATGATCCTTCACCAAACATCGATTTCAGAGCTTGTTAGATCCACGCTTCATCTGCCGCACAGGGTAAAGACACAAAAATCTGTTTCTGTGCTGAATTTAAGCAAACTGGAGTTAATGTGGAGTTCGGAACGACGCCCGGCCCCTCTCTCTCTCTCTCTCTCTCTCTCTCTCTCTCACAGCAGGACGAGGAAGAGAAACACAAGCCTGGTGAGTCTCAGGAACCCATCGAGTGCCAGGATGGTTTCAGGCTTTATTAAATCAAAGGTAAGCCCTTTTTCCCGCTCTCGGGCGATGGGATACGAGGAGATGGAGAGCGGAAGACGAGAAAGCACAGATAAGCCGCTGAAGCCGGGGATGCCCGCTGGCTTGATGTTTAAACATTTGAAAGAGAGAGAGGAAAAAAAAAAACGTGCCATGCGGCTCATTGCTCTGTGTTTTGGGCCTCGTTTTTCTCCTGATGTAAAGGAATTTGGCGATGTGTGCAAAATCATACAGAGAGAGAGAGAGAGAGAGAGAGATCTGAGGATAAACATCTCACGGGTGTAAGGAAGGTTCATCATCATTTTCATCTAAATGAAACTGAACATCAGTGCAAACGATGGCTGGATGAACAGAAGCCAAAACTGACATTTACATCTGGAAACGTTCCCCTCACACCAGATGTGGTCAAGTTGCCGAGACCTGTTTGCCGTCCAAAGTACAGGAAGCTCGAAGCATCAAAAGCAGTTTAGCATCAAGTTTTAGCTGAAAAGTTTGTTTAAGTAACACTAGGCCTCATTTATCAATCTTCTAGTAAAGACGTGTGTTTTGTTCGACAGAGTTTTAGGGCCAGGGTTTAAAAAAAAAAAAGAAAAATCAAGATTTCAACAATAAGGTGTATTATTTTGAGAAAAAAGTCATAATAATACTATGACGAGTAAAACGAGTGACGCTGGCGAAGGAGAAATCAGGCAAAGCTGTCGATGGTTACGTCTGCATCTAATTATTTCTTTACTTTTGATTGCTCTGACTTTCAAAAAAGTGACTTTTTTCTCAAAATATCAGATATCATAACTTTCTTTCTCAGAATATTATGATTTTGTTCTCCAAATCTTGATTTATTTTTTTAACAGTTTCCCTAAAACGCCTTCGTAGTTTTTTCGGCTAAACCAAACTAAAAAAATTCCACCAGACTTCACCAGTTTCACTGATTTTCTTTGCGCTCACGTGAATGTGTTCGTCAGTGATAATCAGCCATGAATTACCAGGCACTTTCACGACTTTTAGCCACATTTAGCCACGCCCACAAAACGCCATTACACATCCTGTGTTCCTCTGGTGCCCCCTGGTGGCTCAGGGCCTGTAAGCTACTGCTTGTAGCTAGAAACAGCCCTGTAAGTACTAATAACATAAACAAATCTTTACCAAGTGCATGTAGAAATCACAAAAACTCACCCCAGATACACAGATAACACAGTGCCAGCGCTAATTAAAATCACTATATAATTATAGAATTTAAAACATTTTTCCTCGTTTTATTCATCGATCCAAATCTCCAGAACACATGGCGTTTCTGCAGCGCTACAGCTCGGTCCTTTGGCTCAGTTTAGAAGCTCACGTCTACAGAAACTAAATGCTGAAAACACACGACATGTTTGATTCACTTCCTGCAGGTGACTCATATGAACTCTAGTGAGAAAGCGATTCGACTCTGAATCGACTCACCTGCAGGAAGTGAATCAAACATGCCATGTGTATCCATTTTTTTTTTAGATAATCTGCTAATCTACGTTGCTAATCTGAGCCAAAGGACGGAGCTGTAGAACTGCAGAAAATATCCATGTGTTCTGGAGATTTGGACCACAAAGCTGGACGTGACACATAAAATAGTTTGAACAATTTTATATATATATATAATTATCAAATCAATGTCTGTGTTCTCTGTGCTCGGGTGAGTTTTCTCTGTATGTTTATACACGTTATTTGGTAAAGGTTTGTTTATCTGTTTATCTTTACGAGGACTTTTTTCCCCACACACCACTCAGACAACATTTTTCACTATTCGGCCGATGTGCAGTGCGAAAACAAACCAAACCAACCAGCTTCTGAAAACCTAAAAAAAAGGATGAATTTCACTCTGATTTGGACTTAAACTGTCTTGGTCAGTTTTTTAAGTCCAAAATACGTACCCAGTTCCACACACTCGCCCTGTTAACACCAGGAACCTGACAGATTGTGAAAGAGCGCTCGCAAATTAACTGGCAACCCATTTAGTTAACTTTCTGTCTTCTTCTTCTTCATTTCTTTCTTGTTCTTTCTCGGTGTATCTGTTAGTGAGAACGAAGTTAAACTCCTTATGAAGTGAATCAGAAGCTGACTTATGAGGAGACACACAGAGACGAATCACTCGCTCCTTCCCTTCCACCAGGTGCAGGTTCCTTTAGATTGGATACGAATGTGAAGAATAAAAGGAGGATAAATCAGAGTCTGATGGTGACACGAGTGAAACGCAGCTCCTCCTGCAGCGAGCGCTTTTTCCCGCAGGGTCGTGTAGCGATAATTACCGCCGCCCCACAGCCCCGAGACTCGACACGCTTTCTAATCCCTGCATCAAAGACCAGACACGACGAACTTTATGAAATTTTTATTCAGTATGTTCACTTTCCTGCTGTACTCCTGTCTCTGACAGAAAGAGGAAGAAGAAGAAGGAGAAGAGGACACTTCCATGCTTCCTTCCTTCCTGCCTGCGAGCGCTGCAGCGGTGTTTTAGCATCTAACAAGTTTTCCGAGCTGCCAGGAGCAAAAAAAAAAAAAAGATCAGGAAAGAAGAAAGAAAAACATGAAGAAATAACTTCGGAGTTGAAGTTAGAACGAGGCTCAGAGGCCTGATGATGATCATTTCACTAATTACAGACGCAGAACAGAGGACCATCAGGACCTTTTTCTCTTAATCTACACCCCTGAATTCTGGACTCTGATTGGTCAGAAGGTGCTGATTAATTTCCTGTAACAGCAGCTCTGACAGCAGTAGCAGCACAGGTTTATATTAATGCGCTCGTGACCGTGTGTAATCGTTGATATGGTGAAGTCTACTCATCATGAAGGAGACGGTTACGGAAGGAGTCTCCAGTGTCAGAGGTGAGGTCGTAACTTTACGTTTTGTACGATATCTTCAGGACAGAGGAGTCCACGCTTTGCGGTTTCTCGGTAACATGACAAGCTGCAGGTATTATTTTCGCACAGTCTGGAGTTTGTTATTCCACTTACACCACAGCAACGTGCCAACGCTGCAATGTTTAATTTATTAATGAAGGTTACATAAGACATTTTAACGGTTTATAGCTAGATTTAATGTTGCGGAACATCCGAGAGGCAAGCTAGTTCCTTTTCTCACTGTTACGTTATAGCAATGATCAATACTTGTTCTCTCACTCGTTCATTCTCTCTCTCTCTCTCTCTCTCTCTCTCTCTCTCTCTCTCAAAAACTCAAAGTGTAAACTCCTCTGTCCTGAAGACATCCCCATGCTGGTGGGAAACTCTGCAAAGCGCTGACACTGGAGACTCCTTCCACAAATATAAAATAAACATCTCCTAATAAAAAAACCTCACCTCTTCGATGGATACACATTTTTCTTTCTTGAACAACACGTTTTTTTTTTTTTAATCTGTTTATTATTAGTCTTAGCTTATGTGGAGCAGTAACGTTTAGAACAGGAGCATTAATATAAACCCGTGCTGTTATACTGTACAATAATAATAATAATAATAATAATAATAATAATAATAATAATAATACACATCTACCGACCAATCAGATTGGAGCACTCAGCCACGCTGTGATGCAAGTCGTTATTTTGACGTAACATCCTGTTATTTTAAGATATTAAGTCAAAATAGTGAGATGATAACTCAGAATGCTGCGAGAATATCTTCATTCAGGGATTCTGTACTAAATTTATTCAGTTCAATACACAATTACACACTCCTGGGCAAAACTATTGGCAAACTATTAAGCGTTTAATGATCTTAACAACAAATCACTGGTCAGGAAATGAGCAAGAATGAAACAAATAGATAAAGGAACGTAGTATGGGAAGCTTTTCCCTTCGATTTCTTTATCTTTAAAAAAAAAAACATCCCAGAAGACATTTTTGGAAAAGTTTGTGCACCCTGACGTGTTTAGTCTGAATTTTAGATCAATCGTTTTAACTTATTATTATGATAATGCGTACAAGAAGACTATAGAAGTGAATTTCCCTGTTTCTAGCTTTTCCCCAAACCAGCGAATGGAGGCCCAGGAGCTCTCAGGAGTGCATCTGCTTCATTCCTGCTCATTTCCTGACCAACGATTTGCTGTTTAAAACCATTAAATATATTTAATAATATTAACCGTTTTGGGCTCGGTCCATTTTTTTTTTTGCCCAGGAGTAAAGATAGAAATACATTTCCTTATAATTTTTATTTTATCCTAAGGGGACACAAACTTTTGCACTAAATTTAAGAGTGTGCATGTCATAAAACCATCTAACATTTGATCAAATTGTCATTTTATACTTTTTTAAAAATCCTACACTGCTAAAACTTATAATAATAATCTCCATCAGAGTGAAGGTTCTGTTCTTCTGTAAAGGACACCGAGCACGTCCCGTCACCTGGCTGCGAGAGTGTGTGTGTGTGTGTGTGTGTGTGTGTGTGTGTGTGTGTGTGTGTGTGTGTGTGTTGACATCTCTGCAGCACCACAAACACACGTCCGTCCCCCCACCTTCACTCTCGGCCTTCATACGGACGCATAAATCACTCGGGTTCTGTGTTTAAATAATTAAAGAGCTTTAATTTATCAGGATTTAGCGCTTTCAGACATCACATGTGACAAGCTGGAGAAAATAAAAAAAAGAGAGAAAATGACACAGCAGTGGAGGAGGAGAGGAACGAGAGAGAGAGAGAGAGAGAGAGAGAGAGAGAGAGGGGAATGATAAATGAGAAAGTGAAAAAGACACAGGACGAGGAGTGAGAAGATAAAAAAAAAATTAAATCAAATCACAGAGTAGTTTCAGAACAGGAGATGGTTAGAAATCTGTGTGTGTGTGTGTGTGTGTGTGTGTGTGTGTGTGTGTGTGTGTGTGTGTAAGCATGCATGGAGAATTAAGTACTACAGTTGTTATGGAGATGATAAACACAACATCACCCATAAAATCCATAAATAGGTTTATTATTAGGAAAAGATGCCTATGATCATGAACATCTTACAGAACTTTTATTTAACATTTTATTTACAGGTTATCAGTTTTAAAAAATATTATGTGTTATGTAGTTATGTACGTGTTTGTTTGTTTATTTATTCATTTATTTATTTATATTTTCATTTAAAGAAACTTTTTAAAACAAAATGATTAAAAGAACATTTCAGGGGAAAAGTCCGGGTCCACAATCAAGAGCTGTTTTTTTTTTTGCTTGTTGTCTGTTAAAATATATTTTAATAATTAATGATTAATTACTGATTAATGATTACTTTACTAATCATTGTATAAATTTTAAAATATATTTTATATTTTTATAGATATTTATCTCAGGTTGAAAAGCTATAATAAAATTTAAATATGAATTTTAAAATGTATTTTTTGTTTTCAAATTAATTATTGACTAATGATCGATAAATTATTTGTATACAGTTTAAAAGATATTTTATATAATTGCTTAATACTTATTTCAGGTTAAATATTAAAAATGGAAAGGTTTTAAATATGAAATTAAAATGTAAATATTTGTTTTGAAATTTGGTGTATTGGCTGGATTTTGATTGGCTGTCACGGCGCTCGCTTTACACCGTCTTTCATCAAAATGCCGGAAATTTATAAAGACGAGATTAAAGAACAACCAGATGTTTATATTTTACTCTAGAATCCATACTTTGGACAAATTTAAAGGATTACTGGATGCAAAAAAAAAAAAAAAAAAAAAGTTTAAAGAATTATCAAAGAAACATTTACAAACGTAAAAGAAATTGCAAGATCATAAATCATATCATAATAAAATTAGTGTCATGTTTTAAAAAAACACACACACACACACACACACACACACACGAACCCTAATCATATTGCATGTTAATGGATGCTGGAGAATGGAGCAACACTGCCCCCTACTGCACAGGAAGTAAATTATCACAAAAAAAAAAAAAAAAAGTAAAAAAAGAAATAAAAGCACTCAAGCCATAAATGTTCAGATAATTTTTTTAAACTTTTATTTTCTCTTTTTTTTTTTATTGTGATATTAAAGAGTCAGCATTTCCTCTTATGTACTACAGAGTGTAAATAAACCAGCACCGCAGCTGTGAGATCTCTTCAGAATTATGTTTTTAATCTCCGGTAATAATTATAATAATTCTAATGATAATAATGATAATAAAGTGTGTGTGTGTGTGTAAAGATGTAAAGCAAGAACTGGGAGTATAAAGACCTGAAAATGAAACCTGAAAAGGCACTGAAATACAATTTAATTTATAAAACAAACGTAAATAAAGATGTTTTTCAGTTTAAACGGCATCGTGTCATCACCCAGAACTACCTCCACATTTTCAAACGTGTTACTCACACATTGTGCATTTTAAATTGCTGTACTGAGCACAAGATAAAGCTGTGATCTGATTGGTTAATCTCTCACACACACACACACACACACACACACACACACACACACACACACACACACACACACACACACAGTGTTTACAGAATCATGCAATCCAAGATATAAAACGGACAGAAAATTATGGCTGAATATTATTTTAATCTCAAACTCTGCACACGTCGATTATTTGATAGCTATTATAAAACACACACACACACACACACACACACACACACATACACACACACACACACATACACACACAGCTTTGGTTAAACAGATTAAAACCGGAAAAAAAAAAAGAAAAGCGCTTCTCAAATAATGTGGTGGATAAACCCTGGAGCTCAGTGATTATTCGATTTGCGTTGTAAACCACAGACTTGACGCGTTCTCCCGTTCTCGCGTTCTCCCGTTCTCCGGAGAACCCTCAGTTATCCATGAGCGAGCGCTGGATGGCCTCCTGCACCATCGCGTCCTCGTCTGCGGTGTAATCCTGAAACACAGCGGCAGAACAAAAACGTTAGAAAGCAAAAAAAAGTCTCAGTTTGAGTAGCGATAACTGTCTAATCCATGTATCAAAACTAGAAACCCCTCCCCCTTCTATTTTCATTCAAACTGAGGGTGCCAATACTTATGGAGCAGCAGTGCAAAGGTGCAATTATTCAGTGAGGAGAAAAAAATATATATATTTTTACATTCTTTCAGAGATTTAATATGATTAATACAGTGCAGAAATACAGCTGATCTGATTTTCCCATTAAGCAGGTATTAATAATCTCAGTAATGTTTTTGTGATGTCATCGCGATGATGTCATCATTAATCTCGGTACACAATAAATGTTAGCAGTTTAACTGTTTAAGGAATAATGCAAATGTACACGATTTTCCCTTGTTTTTTTTTTGTTTAATTTATTTTTCTGACAGTCGAGACATTTTTTAAAATGTTACTTTTTCGAATTAAGACTCCGCCCATCAGGCCCCGCCCTCTAAGCGCCGCCGCATTACTTTTAAAAACTTTTAAATGTGTACTTCGCATATCTTTAATCCCACTTCCCTGTTTACTTGCCTTACTTCTCTAGCGTTCCTGGGGTTCTCCTATCTCTCCCTCCGTGAGAACCCTTAAAGGTTCTACACAGAACCCTACAACAGACCGTTCCCTCTCAGGAAGGGTTACGAGTAGAACCCTTTCAGGAGAAGAACCCATTCGACATTTTTACATTTAACGTATTTGCCTGAAGGTTTCGTCCAACGCGACTCAGAACTGAGACGACCAGTAATTATCCGATTAAAGAACCCTTGGAGAACCTTTTGTTCCAAGGACCAGGAAGCTAAATGTTCAAATCACAGGTTCTAGATATTAAGAAGAAAATAATTTAGCAGTAATATTTTAAAAAATGGTTCTTGGGTTGTCCTTCTGAGAGAACTCTCAAAGGTTCTACAACAGAGCATTTCCCTATCAGAAAGGGTTCCACATAGAACCTTTTTTGAAGAAGGTAAGAACCCTACCCCGCACTTATCCAGTGATTATATGTGCTCTTTAAAAAAAGGGGTTCTTTAAGGGTTCATGGCTAATTGTAGGTTCTACCTTTGTCGGTTCTGCTTTCCAACAAAGGGTTCTACTTTCTGGGAACTCTTTCTGATAATGATGTAGAACCTTTAAGGGTTCTCTCCAGAGGGCGTCTTTGTGAAATTTTTACGTCATGGTGTGTAAAGTTTTACTTCACCATGAGTGAAAAAAGGAATAAAAATCTACCTCCATTTTGTGATTTCTTTTGAATTTTATATTAATTTTTAAAAAAAACAAAATAACAAGAAAATTAAAATCTACAAAAAATGTTTAAAGAACCAAAATTTAAAGTTTCTCATGACCATCTCGATCGTAATAAAATAAAATAAAATGAAATGAAATAAAATAGTCATTTAGTTTTTTTTTCATTAATAATAATAATAATAATAATAATAATAAATTTAAATCTTTTTTATTGATAATAAAAAATAAATAATTAAGGACCATCTGTAAACCCAAACACACTAAATGTGTAACTTGTGTTACTTATAAGTGTAAATAATATTTCTTTGATGTCCTCACTGTGTCCTGAGGGTGTACAAACTTTCGCACAGGACTGTATCGGATTAAAGGAGGCATTTTGGCAGTACAGGTGTGATGTGTGTGATGTGTGTGATGTGTTTAAAGTGTGTAAAGTGTGTAATGTGTGTGATGTGTGTGATGTGTGTAAAGTGTGTAAAGTGTGTGATGTGTGTAAAGTGTGTGATGTGTGTAAAGTGTGTGATGTGTGTAAAGTGTGTGATGTGTGATGTGTGTAAAGTGTGTGATGTGTGTAAAGTGTGTGATGTGTGTAAAGTGTGTGATGTGTGTAAAATGTGTGATGTGTGTAAAGTGTGTGATGTGTGTAAAGTGTGTGATGTGTGTAAAGTGTGTGAAGTGCTGTACAGGTTGCTGCAGAACCTTCACGGGTTCCTCAGTGGGCGTCTCTGTGATGATGGAGCAGCGAGGCGTTTGAGGACGAGTGTTTTATCCGCATCCGTACAGAACGCCACGGCACGGCACGCCACGCGGCGAGGCAGGAGTGTGTGTTCTCCTCTGATGCTGCGCGGCGTGTGCCGTTGCATCACTAAACTCCACACACATAATCGCTGCTCGGAAAAGACGGCGCGTTTGAATAATGGAGAAATCGTGCAGATCTGATAGAACCCACTTTCCAGCTACAGGGGTGTGGGTGCGGGTGTGTGGGTGCG
>CM040990.1:1224739-1238241 GCA_022985145.1 Pangasius djambal | reverse complement strand
AAAAATATCCAAAAATTTAGCAGATTTTTTTCCTCCGTTCCTTTATGTTAAAAAACAAAAATGAAAAAAAAAATTAGAGAGATTTTATATAATTGTATATAAATTGTTTATTTATTTGTGTTTACATTAAGCTCCAGAGTAGAACTGAACGATATAACTTTATTTTTATTATAAAACTATTTTTGTTTGTAATAATAAATAATTACAAACTCTAGAAGGAGCTGCAATAAAATATTTTTTTCTCCTTTTTTTAATTTTTATTTCTGCTGTTATTTATCATCAGAATATTTTAGATTCAAATTTTTTATTAAATATTATTCTTGCTTTTCTCATGTTATTTTTTAATGTATTATTATTATTATTATTGGTTGAATTTTATTATTATCTTAATTTTTTATTGTTGTCATAATGTATATATTATGTATTTATTAATTTATGTATTTATTTATTTATTAACATTTTTAATTATTTATAATTATTTAAGGAAGATGTATAAAAATCTGACATTCGGTAAAACGCAAGTAAAAATATATATATACACAGTCTATATTTTAATAGAGATAACGTACTGGTTAATAAGCTCTATAAACGTGTTATAAACGTGTTATAAACGTGTTATTACTGGATGATCGGCTGTAAACGTGTCGGTCCTGAGAGACTGCAGCCGACGTCTCTTCTGTCTTCATTAACAGCTTTTCATCTTTTGCTTTTCAGCCGTCGATCTTCACACACACACACACACACACACACACCCCAAGAAGACTGACCTGGAACCCACTGCAGCTGGAAGAACTTCAGAGGAACCCTCCGAGGACTTTGCACTCGGTCCTTCACCCACTTCCTGTTCCGCTTCCTTCAGGGAATTTCAACCGGGACTCCAGGCAGCGCTCCGGGACGGATTAAACCTCGTCGCTTTATTCTGAGAAATGTAACAGCTCTTTTTTTAAATAAAGGGAAACGTGAAGAGAAGGAAGGAAGGAAGGAGGTTTAGTGAAGAACAGCGACAATGATGTAATCCGTTCCATGTTTACGTGAACGCTACGTTTTTGTTTTGCCGTGATTTTTGTTTGTTTGTTTTTTTTTTTTTTTGAAAAACTGCTGCTTTTTTTTTTTTTTTTTTTGGGGCGTGCGTTCTCCACTCGCGCGAGTTATACCTGGATAAACCAATCAGAATGCAGCTTGATTAAACGCTCTAGATGCGTGCGTGAACAATGGCGATGGTGAAAACGCTCAAGCAGGAAATGATCAAATCCTCCGGAGCTGCTTCCTGTCCGACTCCGTCACGTGTCTCCTTACGATTTTAATCTGCGAGCGCGTACCTGCGAGCTTCGTATCTGCCTGACATGCACAGATGGGACGCTTTGTCGTGTTCGTTTGCCGTCCCAGTGGAACTGAACCTTCACCTAACCTCTTAGCCAATCAGAGTAAGGGCTCATGAATATGCATGAGTGCGCGCGCACCACTGTGTGAATCCCGCAGCCCAGTGATGGATGCCAAGCTTCGAGACGATCTGTTCCGGAGGTACGTGGCGTTCCTGGAGAAGCGGCTCGAAGAAGGAGCGGGCGGAGCTCAGGGAAACGCCAGGGAGGAAGCCCTCGTCTCCACGGCGACCGCCCTGCTAGGGGCGTGCGAGGCGGAGGCGGGGCAGCGGTTTCGCACGATCCGCTTCTACGACATCGTCGAGAATTCACTAAGAACGCTGAGGGGCGCCAACCTGCACGCGCTGGAGAGCGCCTTCGCCACGCTGGAGACCGTCTGCACCAACCTGCTGCTCTTCCCCTGGAAGAAAGAGTTCCGCTGCATTAAGGTGTGTGTGTGTGTGTGTGTGTGTGTGTGTGTGTGGGGTTGCTTTAGTAATGTGGCTCAGGAATTAAAAGTGTTTTATTCCTTTAACACTACAGCGATTCGTCAACAGTTCAAAATTTTTATTTAGTAAAGAACGCGTCACTTTTTATCCGTTTATGGTTACGCTGTAGTTCCTGTTCTCACTTACGTTATAGCAGCTATCATTTTTTATAATTTTCTCTCTCTTGAAGTCTTGGAGTTAACAAGGCAAAGAAAACAAAAATGCAGTTTGTTATTGTCGCGTTACCGAGAAACCGCAAAGCGTAAACTCTCGAGCTTCACCCCTGACACTGGAGACTCCTTCCATAAATCTTTAAATAACCACGTTACTCACGTTACAGAAAACTTTAACGATCACATGTGGTTTTTATTATTATTTAAATTTGGTGAAATTAAACGTCAGTCAGTTGCCTTCGTAGAGCGCTTTGGTTTCTGACATCTGATTGGCTGAGCTGTGGCGATTCTAAATTCTCAGTAAAAAAAAATTCGCCGTCGTTCCGTCAATGGAATACGATCCTTTGCGTCGCTTAGCAACCGAAGCTTACTGTTAACGGACTCCAGTGTGTAGCGGATGAATAGTTTATTAATATGGCGAATGTTATCAATAATGAATGAAATGATTATTTTTGAACGTCGTCGTATTTGATTACGCACAAGTTGGCGAGCGTTAGAGGTCACTGAGGCGTGGCGTTTGATGAATTTGCTGACGTTGTGTGTTCTGCTCTCAGACGTTCACCGGGCCGTACGTGTACCAGCTCCAGTCGGCCATCTGCGACTCCGATCTCCGCGCCGTCCTGCGCTCCATGGGCTACACTCGGGATCAGGATCTGCAGTACGTGATCAGAGAGCAGCACGCCGGCGCCGCCGCCCATCACCTCCGCCAGCTGGCGTTCGAGCTGCTCCTGGCGCAGGCCGAGTGCCGCCTGCTGAGGGAGCGCGGAGGGGGCGTGGCCGAGCTGGAGGCCGTGGAGGCGCGCAGGAGCTCCGGCGACGACGTCACACGCTTATCAGCGCGCCAGTCCGACGCCGACCGCGTCCACCTGAGGCGCAGCGGGCGCCCTTCCAAATCCGTAGACGTGACGGACAGCGCCGGTCACTGGCACCAAGCCAACAAACCCGTCCTCAAGACGTCTCTCAGTCTCCGCAAAGAACCGCTATTCGTAGACGCCGAAGAGGACCTGAAAGACGAGATAATCCGCCCCGTCGGGGATTATTACCCCTCCCAGCCGACCGAGCCGTACCCGTACCACCTCTCCTCGCTCGACGAGATCGACCTGTATACGGAGCGAGGGATGAGCGGCCGTCACACGCCTTCCAGGACGCCCGGCAGGGAATCGTGGGAATCCTGGGCGCCGAAGAGTCACGGATTAAAGTGTCAGGGTTGCGGGTTGAGCTCGCCGACGCTCTCTTCCTGTCAGAGGTGCGACGCCATCCTCTGCCCGACGTGCCACGGCTCGGACCCGTCTCCCTGCTGCGGCATTCCGGACTTCCCTAAAAACTCCTCGCGCCCTCTGGACGGCTACGTTCCCGTCAAGGAGAAGCTTTCGGTTTATTCCAGCTCACACCCGCACACCCACACTCACGCTCACGCTCACACACATACTCTCACGCACACACACCCGCTCTCACACTCTCATTCCCACTCACCTCTCCTGGACAAGCCCGCGATCGGCACCAAGCTGTTTCCGAGCAAGCCGTCCTCGGCCGGAGCGTCGGCGTCCGGCGCCGGAGGATCGCGCTGCGGCTTCTGTAACAAGCCGGGAGCCTCGCACACGTGCGTGAATTGTTCCAAGGTGTCGTGCGACACGTGCACGAGCCTTTACATGGGCGACGTGTGCACACGCAAGAGCCTGCACCACAATTTCGTACCCAACCACCAGCTCAACTACAAATCCAGCACCATTTCTCACCTGGTGTATCGATAAATAACCGATCTCTACCTTCCTCCTCTCTTCCCTCCTCTTTATCCTTCACTCTTTCCGTTTCGCTTTTTAATTCCCCGTCCCCTCATCGTCCGGTCATGTGATCTTATCGTTCTTCCCGCTCCTTTACTCCTTTACTCTCCTGCCTCGACTTTCGTGATTGTAGAGAACGAGAACAACAAAGCGGACGCCGGAAAACAAAACAAAAAACAAACAAACAAACAAAAAAAAAAAAACGACCGGACAACGACGTGACACGACACGACATATGCAACGTACGTCGTGACAACAAATACGCAAAAGACAACAAATTTCCTCGCTCTGGAAATGAGAAGAAGCTTGAACAAACCTGAACAAATAGGGAAGACACACACACACACACACACACACACACAAAAGAAAAAAAAACACTGGAAATTCAGTAGTATATATTTTGAATCTTTATTCTATAGATCTATGTGAGACTTTGGAACGGTTCCGCCGTCGTGAAATGTCGGTTCAGATGAGAAATATTTTCACGTGTCCCATGAAGCTGTCCCAAATGCTGCTGTGAAATAAATCAGGTGGAGAAAGTTGACGCCCCGATCACATTGATTGTGTTGGAGTGAAGCTGTACGGCTTTTTTTTCTATTTTTTTTTTTTATTATTATATATATATAAAGCTTTGTATGCTAGTGCAAGACATTCGCAGTTTACGCCGCGTTGCTGTTTAAAGCTCCAGCGCGGATTTCACGTGTAATCCTGTGGGATTATATCAGCGTACGCTCACGTAAAGCTTTTCTGCCGGTTAGGGATGGGCGATCAGAACCGAAATATCATACCGACGATATTTCAGGACGTTTAGACGATACACGATCGTATGTAGGTTTGAGGCCACGTTCGAAAATAAACCACATTAATTTAAAGATATGTTAAATTATTGACTTTTTAAAAAAATAAATAAAAACCACCTTTTAAATATTTTTACCGTTTTTAAAGATTCAAACTAGAGACGACACGATGTCATTTTTTTTTCTTTTTACTTCCCAGTTAAAGTGTATTACATTACACATATGATAAAAATAATATCATTATAATAAAATCAATCCTAAAAAAAAAAAAAAAGGCAAAGCTCTTTATATGTGAACAATTCCAGTGCAAATTCCAACATTTACCATCCTTACGGCATTCCGATATTTTCTCTGATATCCGATCCGCCGTCTTTTCCTGGTATCGGACCGATACTGACTTTATCAATTCAGCTGCGTGTTTAAGTTATAAAACAATATCACGATACTCAGGATATCTCAGAACAGTGCGCTGTGACACAATTTATCACGATATCGATATTATATCGTCGCTCACCCAGAATGACTTCCAAAACGATCAGCATTTCCCAAAAGCGCTTTTTGCCCCCCCCCCCTTTTTTTTTTTAAACCTCCCAACCAATCAGGTCACAAGTTGAGGTGCAAACAAAAAAAGAAAAGAAAAAAAACCCTTGTGAAAAATGATTTTTGTTTGTTAGCGAGCGAATATGAAGAGATTTAGGACAAGTTGAAAATATAATATTTTCCAATTTCGTAAAAAAAAAGAAAAAAAAAGTAACAGCAGGTGAAGATAAACAAAACAAACAACATCCTCATCCACAGACAACATCCTCAAACAACAAACATCGTCATCCTCAAACAACAAACATCCTCATCCTCAAACAACAAACATCGTCATCCTCAAACAACAAACAAACATCCTCATCCTCAAACAACAAACATCCTCATCCTCAAACAACAAACAAACATCCTCATCCTCAAACAACAAACAAACATCATCCTCATCCTCAAACAACAAACATCCTCATCCTCAAACAACAAACAAACATCATCCTCATCCTCAAACAACATCCTCAAACAACAAACAACATCCTCATCCTCAAACAACAAACAAACAACACCCTCAAACAACATCCTCATCCTCAAACAACAAACATCCTCATCCTCAAACAACATCCTCATCCTCAAACATCCTCAAACAACAAACAACATCCTCATCCTCAAACAACAAACAAACAACATCCTCATCCTCAAACAACAAACAACATCCTCATCCACAAACAACAAACAACATCCTCATCCACAAACAACAAACAACATCCTCATCCACAAACAACTAACAAACAACATCCTCATCCACAAACAACATCCTCAAACAACTAACAAACAACATCCTCATCCACAAACAACATCCTCAAACAACAAACATCCTCCTCCTCAAACAACAAACATCCACAAACATCCTCATCCTCAAACAACAAACAACATCCTCATCCTCAAACAACAAACAACATCCTCATCCTCAAACAACAAACAAACAACATCCTCATCCTCAAACAACAAACATCCACATCCACAAACATCCTCATCCTCAAACAACAAACATCCACAAACATCCTCATCCTCAAACAACAAACAAACAACATCCTCATCCTCAAACAACAAACAAACAACATTCTCAAACAACAAACAAACAACATTCTCAAACAACAAACAAACAACATCCTCATCCTCAAACAACAAACAAACATCCACATCCACAAACATCCTCATCCTCAAACAACAAACAAACAACATCCTCATCCTCAAACAACAAACAAACAACATTCTCAAACAACAAACAAACAACATCCTCATCCTCAAACAACAAATAAACACCATCCTCATCACCAGAGGTCCAGCGGTGTGTTTACTTCATCTGCGTTCCTGAGGTTAATAAGATGAAGAGCTAGCCGATACTAGCTAGGACTGGAAAGAGAAACGGTAGAAATGCTCGTATTCCTGCCTTGTTATTTTTTTTTTCGCCCATCGATTCCGGATGATTAAATTCCGGAAAGCTTGGAAAAATTTTTCCTAACAGTCTGATCTTTAGTAGAGCGTAAGATGGCTGTGTGAACAGATCGGATTTTGGCACCTAGACGGATCTTAGCGAACGTTTCCTCTGGTCCTTTGTTACTTTTTCCTTTGTTTTCTATCACCAGAAACAGATTTTGTTTAAACTGGCACACAGGATACAGTTTTCTTTTTTTTTTTCTCCAGCTCAGTTTAGACTTTAATGCGCTTTAATGATCTCCAAAAACAAGTTAGTATCAGACTCGGGGTCGTCGTGGGAGCGGGAAGCGAGGGGCGTGACATAAATCGAAGAGAGGAAACAAATACATTTTTAACTCTAAAATTAAAAAAACAAAAAGGAAATAAAGCCAGGAGAAAAAGCAAGATCTGGGAAAAAGAAATGGCACCCCGACTGTTTCCAGGAGTCTTATATCTTACACTATGTGGCCAAAAGTTTGTGCACCCCTGACCACCACCACACACACATGTTCTTGTCGAACGTCTCATTGTTTGCTGTTATAATGAGCTCCACTCTTCTGGGAAGGCTTTCCACTAGATGTTGGAGCGTGGCTGTAGGGATTTGTGCTCATTCAGTTCAGCTACAAGAGCTTTAGTGAGGTCAGGCATTGATTTTGTGTAAGGAGTCTCCAGTTCCAGTTCATCCCAAAGGTGTTCAGTGGGGCTGAGGTCAGGGCTCTGTGCAGGACACTCGAGTTCTTCCACTCCAACCTTCACACACCATGTCTTCATGGAGCTCGCTTTGTGCACAGGGGCATCATCATGCTGGAGCAGGTTTGGGCCTCTTAGTTCCAGTGAAGGGAAACTGTAACGCTACAGCGTACAGAGACATTTTACATATAATTGTGTTCTTCAGACTTTGTGGCAACAGTTTGGAGAAGAACCTCATATGGGTGTGATGGTCAGGGGTGCACATAGTTTTGCCCTTATTGTGTACTTATACGCAATTTACGAAGCTAGCATAAAGCTGTAGTGTGCAAAGTTCAGAGGCTAGCACAGAGATGAGAATATACAAAGTCACATCATCAGTTAAATGGCGCTAACGTCATTCTCTCTCTCTTATACCCGTCTAATGCAATGATGTCACCCCCGATCTGTTCATCCCAACATCTGGAAGAGAAAGAAAGACAAAATACGTCCGGAGCAACGTTAGAATATCGGTAGTAAGATATTTTCCATTCAACATGCTGACGTCTGACGTCACTCTGCATTTGTCGGAAAAAAAGGAAAAAGGAAAAAAAAGCAAGCAACAAGAAAAGCAACAGCATTCCGCCCACCTTGCTGTGTGTGTGTGTGTGTGTGTGTGTGTGTGAGAGAGAGAGAGAGACGGAGGGAGGAAGAGAAAGCAAGCAGCATAATGGATATTGTTATGCCAGTAAACCTCCTCTTATTAAACACTGAATTATAAATACAGTGAAGGAACTTTAAAGTCTGCGAATAGCGAGATGATCTACTTGGTCCTGACATCAGAAGCTTGTAATAACATTCATTAAAACATAAACTTTTGGGATGCTGTTAATCGATTGATAAAGTCATTAAAATAGAATATAACCTAAATCCGGAATATCCATCATTAATCTCAGTTCAGCGTTCCAAGCGCTCGGATTAGAAACATCTCCGTCTCCGATCGGTGGCGGTTCGGGTTCGGAGTAAAATTATTAGTAAAATGATTTTTAAAAACGACTTCCTTATGTGACTGAACGTAAACGCGAACGTAACACTGAATACACGACCCACAGAAGATCGCTTATTAACTCTGACTACTACAATGAGAAAGTGGTGAATAGATGAATCAGGAAAATAATCGCTGAAGTGTTTTGAAAGTCTTTGGTCACGTTTTTCTTTCTACACAGTGACGGAATCAGTGTGATTGGGGTGAAGCTCCTCTCCGACAAGTTCATGATCGAACGGTTTTCTCCTTCTTCATTTCATTAATACAGCTGTGCTGATGATGTTGAAATCGTCTGAACTGGTTTAAAGTTTGTGCACATTTCTTCGACACTCTCTCACACCTACACCTCCTCTCTTATTCTTCCCATAATAATCACGCGCTAATGCTGCGTTCACATGTTCACGGATGATTCAGCGGTTTTTTTTTTTTTTCTCCCTAACGATGATCCAATCCCTGAAACTTTCAATCCTCCAGTCAGAAGTTTCATTTTGTAAGTTTTATTTCATACCAGATGTTGTTTTTGTTTGTTTGTTTGTTTTTTTGTTTTTTTATACACTTCTGAAACATCCAACATCTCAAAAACGACCAAAATATCGTACAGCGATACTACGGGACATTTCTACAATACATGGTGCGTACAGCCTTGTGGAAATCGGAATTTAACCATAATTTTATTTAGCACACTAAAATCATTTTAGCATTTTACAATTTTAATGATTCAGTACCGAAAGTTTAACATCTGACCATCTGTTTCCAGTTAGAGCTTGTAATTTTTTATAAAAAACGACAAATACCGGTGAAAGAAAAAAAAAGTACTGCGATATCAGTGATCATGATATTACGATATATCATCGTATTGCCCAGCCCTCGAGTGTACTACAGAACAAGCGCTTTAAAGAAGCTAAATATCTGATTAAAAGAAAAATAAAGCATGAACTGATATTTTATTTTCTAAATGTATGGTAATATATCGAGTGCTTTTTTTTTAGCACGTGTCTAAAATCTCTGTTTCACCCAAATAATGATGATTAATGTGATTTTTTTTTTTAAAAATCGTTAACGTGTGAACGCAGCATTAAGGACGTCAGGAAGTCCATTTCCGACCTAAAGTGTTCGTTCAACGCCCTGACGAAGTTTTGTAAATATTTATCATCGGTCTATCTAGCAAAGCTAATTGCTTATTTAAAATTGTCTTTATCTACGCTTCCCCATTTGTTTTTGTCTCCAAAACACAACACTAATCCTACCGTTGGAACTATATGTTTTTCATTTTTAAAATTAATTGTGTTTATTTATTATTTGGTTAAAAGGACGACTCCAGAAATCACGCCAGCATGAGTTACGGATTTTTGGACGACGCTAATTACAGTTGCGTTTAAGCTAAAAGGGTGGAGTTCTTCTAAATTCTTTCATACGAACGCGGATAAAACCACTCTCGCTCATTTTTACGCCGCTGTGTATGTTGTTAACGTGTAGGTTTACGTGTAGATCATACGTGTTAAAAAGAACAGCGAATAAACGTGAACAATCACCAGCCCCAATCCAGATCACAATCCAGAGCAATGTGAATAAAAAAAGAGCCAGCCGAATAATTACACGTGACTGTTTATATATCGTGAAAAAAACAGACGCTTGATCGTGAGCAGTTAATCCCAAATTGTTGATCTGTTGGATGAATAACAATTTGTTAAAACATTATAAATAAAATTGTTGCTTCTAATCAGTTAATATCTTTCGAACTTGTATCTTATTCTGTCTTTCACCTCGATTGTAGTCGATCGTAGCCAGGACTGAATTCTCGCGAACAGCGTCCGGTTTAGCGTCGTGCGAAGACTAGATTCTACGTGCTTTTAACTACACAAAATGGCTGCAACACGTACACAAAATGGCCGCCGGACGTATCCTGCGCTCGCGTCTTCAGAAATTAACTGTACACCAAACGTACAGTGAGAGAAATCGAGCTCCGTTTCAGGGTTGATTTAAAACCACCTACGTTGTTGATGCTGCCTCTGTGTTTAAACGATAGACGATAAAGTCGCCTCCTTCACTACTGCCACGTTCATTGTTCCGAAACCGTACGCGTGAGTCCGTCTGAGCCACCGAACGCCTCCACAAAGCCGATCGCAGGATTATTTATACACGCAGATTAACACAGCGATCCGTTGTTCACGGAAACTCGGGAAAACGCGATCTCGGACACGGACAAAGGTGCAACGGGATAGTCATCCAGCATCCACTTGGCGCTTCCTCCGAGACGTGCGAAGCCGACCTCGGCATCTTTTCCACACTCGGAGGAAAGCGCTATCTGCCCTCTTCCACATACACTGAGCTCACAGATGCTCTGATTGGCCAGCGTCACTGTGATTGACACGCAATGGCCAAATTTTCCCTGAGTTCAGCCCAGTTTTACTAAGAGTGAAGATGAACAGGACATTACCTTCGCTGATCACACACGTAGATCTTCTTGAGATCTTCTTTAGATGTTTATATGACCTTCCTCAGGGCGTCCGCGTTATTCCGAGCAGAAGAACATGTTTAGATTGGAATTCTGGGGGGAAAAAAAGACTCTTTCACAGACCCAAGTACAACGGCTTGCAGCGTAAATTGTTTGCTAGCTGTTTTAACCTCGGAACTCCAGCACCACCGTTGGACCGATTACGCCGGTTCTGAGGTTTCTCGTTGTGGACGAGTTTAAGAGAACTTTCCACGAGTCTCGCTCAAGAAATGATTCCGTTCAGTTACCGAGAGGAATCGTGATGTTAGTGAGGTTTCTTTCCGCTCTCAGGACGTGTCACACCACCAACCATCTAACTACAGAGTTGATCTAAGATTTATTTATTATTATTTCAACCCAAGCTGAGTTTTACTGAATTAACCACTTAGCAAGTGCGTCATCTAACAGTGATTCAAATCTGCTGATCGTCGGCCATGATGGATTCACCAGCACTAATGTTCAACACTTCTTTTTTTTTTTTTTTTTTTTTCTCCATTTTTCTCTCGTTTCTCCATTTCATTTATGCTGCCATTTTGGAAATTAAAATGAATCTCAAGCTGAGTTTGTATTATTGAAGCTACAGCATTAAAATGATGAAAATGCAATTCTGATTTTTTATTTTTATTTTATTTTTTTTTAATGTTTACATTTCAGCTGGATCAAGAGCTAAACTTCTACTCAACATCTTCGTTGAGTCACTGAAATGGTTCTTGAGTTTGTCTCTCTGGGGGAAGAAAAAAAAAACGCTTAAAGGTTCTAGGTAGAACCCTACTTCGGGGGAATTCTCTATCAGAAAAGAAAACTAGAACTGTTAACCGTGTAAAGAACCCGTGAGGAACCGTTATCTCTGACGCACACACACACACACACACACACACACACACACACACACACACAGTCAGATCTCCTGTTTGTGTTACTGTAATGAGGAACCCGAGGCGTATAGAAATGACTTCAAATGTTTGTTGGTGAAAATACGGATCTATATAAATAAATATATAAATATATATATAAATATATATATGTATAAAGAATATAAATGATTAAAAAAAAAGCGATGATTTTATAAAATAATTTCAAAAATAAAATTCTGTCCAAAAAAATGACCTCATTTCCTGTTTGAGAATTTTGCTTTCAGCTGTTTGTAACGAAGTGTTTTTCATATTTTGGTAAATAGAACCCATGAAAGTTCAGTGTAGAGCACTACAACCGAGTGTTTACATACAGATCGGGCTGCAAGAACAACCTTTCTAGGAATTATTAAGTAACTAAGAACCCTCGAAGAACCCCTTTGTTCTAAGAGACAACAGTTCCCCAGCTAGGGTACTAGAATACTTACAATACCCAAGTATGCACTCTTTGAAATGGGTTCCTCAATGGGTATAGTTTGGAACCCTTTATGAAAGGGGAGTACTGTGTTTCAGGGTTCCACATAGAACCTTTAACAATTCTCACAAAGGGACAATCAAAGAACCATTAAGGGTTCTAGATTTGATGTTTTTTCTTCTAAGTATGGAGTAAATCAAGTACTTTCCACCTCAGGGTTGGAATGTAAAACACCACCCTTAAGGGTTTGTCGGCTATCCCTCTCAAAGAACCCTTAAAGGTTCTATGTAGAACTGTACAACAAAGTGTTTTCCTGTCAAAAGGGTGCTCAAGTAGAACAGGAAGCCATGAGCCCTTAATTGTCCAATAAACCCTTAAAGAACCCTCGTTTTTGTCTTTTATGAGTGTAGACGTTAACTACACTCAATAATACAGTAATAATATATAACCCCAGACGTGGAAAGTTCTCCAGTTACTACGCTCTTTGCAAAAGTCCATTCTAGAGCCCCTATGGGTTCTTCTGTGGGTTCTACCATACAAAACAGTGTTTCCATGTCATAAAGGGTTCCAATTAGAACCCTTTTAGGAGGATAAGGATCCTTTATTATCCAATGAAACCTTAAAGAACCCTTCATGAATCTTTTTGATGATAGGAAAAAAAAAAAGATCAAATCTAGAACCCCTAATGATTCCTCTTGGAAATCCCTTAGAGGTTCTGTGTATAACCTTAGAACAGATTGTTTCTGTCATTAAAACTTTAAATCTAGAACCCTTTAACTATACCAGGAACCTTTTTTTAGAGTGTGTACCCAAGTCTGTAATTTTAGAGCAGGGTTCTTAGCTTCTAAAGGGGTTCTACATGGAACCCTGTCTGATAAGGCCAGCACTTTGTTGTAGGGTTTGAGGGGTGATTGCAGAACCCTTAAGGGTTCTAAATATTTATGACTACAGTTTTAGAAAAAAGGGCAAATCTAGAACCCCTAATGGTTCTTGTGAGGGAATGTTTAAATATTTTATGTGGAATCCTACAGACTGTTTCTCTATGATAAAAAGGTTCCAAACTAGAACCCTTTTAGGAAGATAAGAACCCTTAACTATTACCAAGAACCTTTTTTTTTTCTAAGAGTGTGTACATACTGTAAGTATAAGTTTAGGAGAGTTATACACTCTTAGAAGAAATAAGGCTTATTAAAGGGTTCTTTGTTGTAGGGTTCTACATAGAACCTTCAAGGGCCCAAATATTTACACTGATCCGCCATAACATTAAAACCACCTGACTAATATTGTGTAGATCCTCCTTGTGCTGCCAAAGCAGCTCTGACTCTTCGAGGCCTGGACTCCACAAGACCTCTGAAGGTGTGTGTGGT
>CM040990.1:1207950-1224639 GCA_022985145.1 Pangasius djambal | reverse complement strand
TCTGGCACCAAGACGTTAGCAGCAGATCCTTTAAGTCCTGTAAGTTGTGAGGTGGGACCTCCATGGATCTGACTTGTTTGTCCAGCACGTCCCACAGATGCTCGATCGGATTGAGATCTGGGGAATCTGGAGGCCAAGTCAACACCTTGAACTCTTTATCATGTTCCTCAGACCGTTCCTGAACTATTTTTACAGTGAGGCGGGGAGCATCATCCTGCTGCCATTAGGGAACACCGTTGCCATGAAGGGGTGTAACTCGGTCTACAACAGTGTTTAGGTAGGTGGTACGTGTCAAAGTAACATCTACATGAATGCCAGGACCCGAGGTTTCCCAGCAGAACATTGCCCAGACCATCACACTGCCTCCGCCGGCTCGCCTTCTTCCCATAATGCTGTTCCATGGTCCAGTTCTGATGCTCTGATACAGACTAGAACCCTTAACTATACCTACAACCCTTTTTTGTAAGCGTGTATACTTAAATAAGATTTTAGGAGAATTGTCCATTCTTAGGAAAAGGGGTTCTCTAACGTTTCTTTCTTCACCCTTTAAAGGGTTCTACATGGAACCGATTCTGAAAAGAAACCACTATGTTGTAGGGTTCTACGTACAACCTTTAAGGGATAACCGCAGAACCGTTGAGTTTATGGTGCTGTGTATTTGCTGCAGTTACAGAAGTTGTTGTGTGTGTGTGTGTGTGTGTGTGTGTGTGTGTGTTGTGGATCGGAGGAGATGTTGAGCTCTAATGAACAGCAGAGGGAGCTGACGGTACACAGATACAGACTCGGACACGTCTCAGAACTCGGACTGGTTCCTCTTTCATTCCTCGGTCCTGCGTCCTTCAGCACATCCATCAGAAGACCTTCTGGTGCACTAGTATGCAGTGAGAACAAAACACGGCTTTAAAACTCAAATTTTATTTCATTGTACTTTATTTTAAGGGTCAGTATCTGAACAGGGTGGAATTCGGAGCGTCATAAAAGAAAAGAAAAAATAACCAAATGAGAAAATACTCTGCAGTGTCATATATTTAGTTTTTAGTCAAACGTGAAGTTTATTTTAATATATTTTATTGGGAAAAAAATCGTTGTGTAATGTGGCAACGTAAATCGCTCTTTCCTTCAAAAAAGTAATTTAAAATTTTTTTATTTTTGTTTATTTTTTCACACAAACACATTAAACAAGCAAATATTTAAAATGTTTATTAAATCTCATGGCTCAGTTGAGCACACGTTTCTCAATCAACAGCTATTCGTGACTTCGAGTCCTTGTGAATCACTTTTTATTTAAAATCACAAAATCATTTAATGCAAACTAATTAAAAAATAAAATCATTTAATGCAAACTAATTAAAAAATAAAAAACAAATGATTATGGTCCAATTTGTTAAAAGTGCACTTAAGTGTTCTGGTAACAAACAAACAGCGAAAACATTTTTTAAAATATTTTTTAAAATAACATTTAAGATTTTGTTTTAAAAAAGAATGTTTTTTAAAATATTATTTAAAAAATGTATTATTTATATTTCATTATTATTTAATTTTTTTTCTCAGCATCATTATGCATTATTAAAAAAGAATTTTTTTCTGAACTATTTCATGAATTTGGCTGTAAATTAAAATTTATTATTATTATTACTATTATTAGGAATACAGAATACTAAATATTAAAAACTAAAAACACATAGCTCATACAAGTGACTTGTATCTGTTTACTTTTATAACACGTAAAATAAACAAAAAAATTCAAACGTTTCTTTTTTAACTCAGTCGGTGACACGCAGTGTTTTGTTCCTTAAACCTCGTCATTTTGTGTTGCGGTGCTGAGAAAAGCTTTAGAAAGAATGAAGAGGATGAGGGTAAGGTTAGGATGTTCTGAGTGAAGGTGTGTGTGTGTGTGTGTGTGTGTGTGTGTGTGTGTGTGTGTGTGTGTGTCATGGAGGAGTTTTGGAAAGGATGACAGTACACAGTGCGTGCAGATTAGGAGTGTAAGGTTGAGAGCTTTGTCCGTGACTTAACTCAAGGGTTTGACTGAAGAACACACTGCAGCTTCTGTCGCGCAGATCGAAGCCAGCATGCTAATGAAGTCGCTAGCAAAGGAGCCGGTGCTAATCTGTCCTGAACCCTGACCTTTACTTCTGAAACGTGTTCACGTGAATCGTGATGTGTGACTCGTTAACAATTCGCAGATGTGAGACCATGTTGATCAACTTGCACTGGCTATGTCTGTTTTCATGTCATTTTTAAAATAACAGATATACTAGTAGAGAGATTGGTGAATGAATTGGTGAATGCATGGGTTTGTGGGTGAAAGAATGGATAGATTGGAGAATAAACAAATGGTTCCAGTGTTGGTAGGATGGATGGATGGATGGATGGATGGATAAACAGTTTGATGGACAGATGGCTGGATGAGATGAACTGATGTGTGTGTTGCTAAATGGATCAGTTGGATGGGTAGATTAGTGGCTGGGTGGGTGTTTGAATGTGTTGATTGGTGGTTGGATGGATGGATGGATGGATGGATGACAGGAAGGGTGCATGGTTTAATCAATAGATGGACTGGTGGATTGATAGACAGATAAATGATGGATGAATTGGGAAACTAATGGATACCTGATAGATAAATGGCAGATTTGTAAGTGGATTGATGGGTAGATGAATTGATTAGTGAATGGAGGGACAGATTGATGAGTAGAATGATGGGTAGACAGATTGGTTGGTTGGATGGATGGATGGATTTCTGAAAGAATGTATAGATGAGTGGATGGATTGGTGAGTAACTGGGTACAGTGATGGATGGATGGATGGATGGATGGGTAAATGGATTGATGAGATGAATGGATGAGTTTAAATGATGTGTGTGTTGGTAAATGGGTGGATGGATGGATGGATGAATGGATGGATGGTTAGATTAGTGACTGGATGGATGGATGGATGGACGGATGGATGGATGGATGGATGGATGGATGGGTAAACATTGATGGAGAGATGGATGGATCTGGTGTGTGTGTTGGTAAATGGATGAACAGATGGATGGTTAGATTAGTGACTGGATGGATGTGTGAATGTGTTGTTCAGTGAATGAATGTGTGGATGGATGGATGGATGGATGGATGGATGGATGGATGGATGGACAAATGAAAGAGAGGATGCATAGAGGAATCAGAAGATGGATTGATGGAATAGAGGGAATAGACGTATAGATGATGGATGGAGTGGCTAACCAATGGATGGTGGTTCTATAAATTGATAAATGGATGGATGATACATAAATGATGGATTTGTAAACAGATGCAAACATGGATAGACTTTGTGAATGGATGGATGGATGGATGGATGGATAGTCCTAGCTCTTAAAATACAAAAAAGAACAGATAAATGGAGAGACAGAACAACAGGAGGAATGAATTTGCAGTGAACTCTTTAAGAAGAAGTTTGATGCATTCAGAGCGAATAAAATAAACAAGCAGGTGAGACACACAGCCTGAGGAACTGGTGCTTTAGCTTCATCTGTCTAATAAGCTAATCGAGAACGTGAGTGTGTGTGTGTGTGTGTGTGTGTGTGTGTGTGTGTGTGATCCTCTGGGGTGGGTAGCGTTCTTTACTGCGCTCTCAAAGCTTTCTTTCACTTGATGCGCGGTTTTACTGTCGCCCGGAGCGGTTAAGATCAGATGAGTGGACATGCCATGTGACTTCAGACTCTGAGTGAGTGAGGACGTCAATTCATCTTTATTCATCTTTATTCATTCGTTCATCTTTAGCTCCTGTACTGTGGAAGCGTGGGCTAACGCTAGGTTGCTAGCAGTGTTCATTTTGGCAGCTGTTAGTTCTAGTGAAAGAAAACAGCGTGTTTGCAGACCAGTCATTTTTATTTCTTTATTAAATAAATGACGTCATACTTTTTAATCTTTTATAGTTACAATTGACGCTTGTGAAAGAAGTCAGTTCCTGTTGTCGCTTACCTTACAGCAGCTATAAACAGTCGTTCCCTCACCTCGCTCCGTCCTGAAGATGTCGGAAAAAACCTAAAGTTACAGCTTTACAGCGCTGACACTGGAGACTCCTTCCATACACGTTACATAAGCTCATTTCTCCTCACAGAAAACTTCACCACATCAACAACTTGTTAAAAACTGTTTATCTGTTGCTAAAATCCGGAGCGTCTGCTGTACACGTCCCTGTGAACGAGCTGTTGCTATAGAAACGATAACATGCGCGTTAATATAAACCTGCGCTGCTGTCAGAGCTGCTGTTAGAAAACTAATCAACACCTTCTGACCAGTCAGAGTGCAGAAAATCCAGTCTCACCGGGAGAACTGTCCATTTTCACGCGTTCCTGTATAAACCACATGAAGGCACCACGGTGTCCCGGGGGACGCGGTGAGGTAACATGGCGTTTCCATGGAGATCCAGGAAGTCCAGCAGAAATCTAATAGGAATCTAATGGGGGATATCTATCTATCTATCTATCTATCTATCTATCTATCTATCTATCTATCCAACCATCATATTTGACCATCTATCAATCTATCCATTCGTCTCTTTCTATCTATTCATACTTTCATCCTTTTTTGTCCATCCATCAACCCATTCATCCTTCTATCTATCCACCTTTCTATCTAACCATCATTCATACCTCTAGTCATCCATGCATCTTTCTGTTCCTCTATCTATCAACTTCTATCTATCTGTTCATCAGTCGATCTGTCCATGGATTCATCCATTTATTAGTTTTTATCCTTCCAATCATCCATCCATCCTTCCATCTATCTATCAATATTTAATCCCTGTATTAATCCATCCATCCACTACCTTTCCATGCTTTCAAACCTTTATACATCTATTCATCCATCTTTTAATTTTTTTATCTATCTATCCATCCATCTATTAATCAATCAATCCATTCATCTAGCTATCCATTTATTTACCCATTCATCTGCCCTTTTATCTTTTTATCCATCCATACATTATTATTTATCCCTCCAGTCATCCATCCATTATTTTTTTTCCATTTATTCATTGGCCTTTTTATCTTTCGATCCATCCATCCATCCATTCATGTATATATCTGTCCTTTTATCTTTCCATCCATTTATCCATCCATCAAGCCATCAATCTATCTTTCTATCCCTGAAAAATAATATTGTCTTTTTTCTCTCACTCTGTATCTGGAACAAACGTTCTTTTGCTTTTTGCTCTTTTAATCACTCACTACAGAAAGGAGGAGAGAGAGAGAGAGAGAGAGAGAGAGAGAGAGAGAGAGAGGGAGAGACGAGTGTTGAGCGGCTGGAGGGTGAGGACGGAGTCAGTCCCGGTCAGCGCTGCTCTTTAAATCACACGTCTCCTCTCATCACCAAATCCACTCGTCTCCTGCTCTCCCTCGTTCCTCTGAAATGATCCGGGACTCTCCTCTCCTTCGGCTCTCCTGCGTAACGCCCGCCGTCTTCTCGCTGTAAGGTAAGAACCGCTGGTTCTCCATCACATAGCACGGGCTGGGAATCCGAGTGCGCAGGAGTCATGCGGAATTTTTATTTTATTTTGTGATTAAGATGAAATTACATTTGTTACGGAAGAAAAAAAAAGAGGCAGCGTGTTTATAACAGATCGTTTACAGCTTCGGCTATTTCTCTCCGAGAATGAACAGCGCTTCCGGCCTTGTTCGTCTTTCTTTTACTACTTTATTCTACTCATCCATCTATCTATCTATCTATCTATCTATCTATCTGTCTATCTATCCATGCATCCATGTATGTAATGCTGCTGTCTTCATTCTAGATAAGCAGCATTATATATGTCTAAAAAACATTAAGTATATTATTTTTAAGTTAACATCAGGTTTAAGTGATAAATACATAAATGCAGTAGAGATATGTTTTTTGTTATATGTTATATATATTGTTATTTTGTTAGTGTAAAGTTTTCATGTAAAGAGTCATCACTCAACAGATTCAAGGATCTAGGCTCATATTTAAGGCCAATGAACTCATGTAAAACCTGGACCAGATGTTTATAGAAAAAAACCCCAGAAAGAGTCTGAAAGTGTGTTTGGAGATTTTGTTTGTTTGTTTGTTTGTTTGTTTGTTTGTTTTTTAATGAACTGCCTGATAGACTGTCCTAGATGGCGTGTAACTACACCACAGGACGATACACTGACTCTCTCCACTTCTCTGCGTGGATGATGGATGATGATTTGTTTTTAGGTTACGAAGATTCGATTCAATTCATTTGTATTTATACAGCGCTTTTATCAACGGTCACAAAGCAGCTTTACAGAAATCTGGGTTTAGATTTAGATCCCTAGCGAGGAAGCTCGCGGAGACGGAGGCGAGGGGAAAAAAGTCCCTGAGACGACATGAGGAAGATTCAAGATTCAAGCTTTTTATTTGTCACATACACAGTGATATGCAGTGCAATAAAATGTGCAAAAAATAGTAAAATAATATGCCTTGAGAAAGAAACCTCGAGAAGAACCAGACTCCAGAGAAAACCAAAATGCTGTATATAGTAGATAGAAATATAATGTATATATATATATCTATCTGTATTATTTAATCCTGATGATGTAATTCGTAGTGTTGTCGCTACGCACGCTACTGTTACATTGTGTTGTAGGTAGAAAAATAGCTTTATTCAATCTTTTACGTATAAAAAGACGTGTAAAAGAAAGTCCAGGAACTCGCAACAGTCTACAGTATCAGTGCAGTGGACTCGTGTTGAGGACAAGATAGAAAACATGCAGTAAAAGAGACTAAAAACGTTCATTAATAAGGAATCAAACACTCCGTGTGGTGCTGTTATAGTAAAATAATCAACTACGTAGTGGTGCGATGAAGCGGAGGTACTGTTACCGTGGCAACGTTGATTATTTTCCTATAGCAGCACGTCACGAAATGTTTATTCCTCTTATAACTACAGCAATTCACCAATTCTTTTTATACATTACAACATCTTGTAGTTTGTATCCATTTATTGTTACATTGAATGTTACCAAAACAAGTTCGTTCCCGTTCTCGCTTACGTTACAGCAGCTGTAAGCCGTCGTGTAAACAGTTTCACCGTTTTGACGTTACTGAGACTGGTCACGTTAGCGAGAAACCGCGGCGCGTAAACTCCTCAGTCCTGAAGATGTCACAGCTACAGTTACAGCTTTACCTCTGACACTGGAGACTCCTTCCATAAATGTTACATAAACACATTCCTCCTCCCAGAAAACTTCACCGTATCAGTGATTTCACACATTTATGTAGCGCGTCCTCTGTGAATCAGCTGTTACTATAGCAACAGTAAGATATTTGAACGAGTGCATTAATATAAACCCGTGCTATAATCGGTGTTTAAACATCATGCACTCGCATTCCGCCTTCAGATGTGCATCATGGAGTGTTACGTTTTGGATCAGGAGATAGATATAGATAGATAGTAAAATGGTGAGAGATTGTGTAGAACATTAACACTTTCCCCTGAACTCACACACACACACACACACACACACACACACACACACATATATATATATATATATACATACAAGGCAATCATCCTGAACTCCATACGCCTGGATGTGTGATAATTTCCTACACAACGATTTCCTACATCCATTCCAACATGACTGACTGATAAACATCGATCTTCACACACACACACACACACACACACAGAGACTCTCTCTCTCTCTCTCTCTCTCTCTCTCTCTCTCACGATTGGTCATTAAGACGGCTTAAAAAGCCACTTAAAAGCCACTAGCCCTACTGCTAACATTAATGCTAAATGCTAATGTCTCTGCAGTTTCCAAACAACTGCATGTTATTGTCATAGCAATCATTTAGAAATAAAAAAATATTTTAATTCAACAGTCAGGTAAAGGCTAACCTAAAAAAGTATGTTTTAGGATAAGATTTAAAAAATCCTAATAGTCTGATATCAGCTTGAAGTGAATTCCACAGTTTAGGAGGATAAGAGGAGAAAGCCTTATAACCCCCCGAGCGAAAACGAGTGTGAGGGACAACTGAAGGACTGAGAGAGCGAAGGTTACGCTCTTTTCCGCTTCTTACACTGAAATATTCTGTATATGTATACGGTTCAGAGAGCATGAAGAATCATTTTCACACATGAATCGGCTCCTCTGAGTCCTGACCTTAACCTCAGTGAAAGTCTTTGGGACGTGATCTGATGCACCGCTTGATGGAAATAAATGTTGTGATGGTATTTCCATCAAGAGGTGCATAAATTTTTGGTCAAGATCTTGTACTGACAGTGAAAGAGGTGAGCAGTCTGTAAAGTCTCCTCCAGCACGTCCCAAAGACCCTCACTGAGGTTAAGGTCAGGACTCAGAGGAGCCACTTCATGTGTGAAATGATTCTTCATGCTCTCTGAGCCGTTCTTTCACAATTTTAACCCTGATGAATCCTGGCAGTGTCGTCCTGGAACACGGCCATGAGACGTGAGTTATTAAAGAACTAAAAAGCTACACACGTCATCTTTTAAGATTAAAAGAACTGCTGCCAAACATATAACATGCTAGAAACATTATAATCGCTCTAATAATGATCCGTTCATACACTCTTATGGATTTTTGCCTATTAAAATCTAAACAGCGACTTTTTTTTGGCCGGGCCGTGTGTATAAAGCTATAAATGACCAAGTGTGACATGTTCTTTAATTGATTAAAAAAAAAAACCTGTAATGGTTGGCAAGTTGTGTGCTGTAAGAGGAATAAAACACTTGGGGACGTGCTGTTACAGGAAAATAATCAACTCAAGGTTACTGATAACAGTAAGTCCACTTCATCACACCACCTTGTCACTGACAGTTTTCCTCTAACGGCAGGAAACAGAGCGCTTTATCAGTTACACAATGCTTCCGTTATGTTGTTTAGATAGCAAATGAAAGCATAAAAATTTCCCCACATGAAAATAAAATGAAAAATAAAACCAGTTCGAACAAGAGGTTTATTTGCTAAACTGCATTTCGTTACTCTGTATTCATACTGTGTAATGACAATAAAGTTGAATCTAATCTAATCTAATCTAATTTCTACTTCAGGCCTCCGGCCTTCATCCTGTGACTGGAAGCTATAAATCACTGGCGTGTTTATTTCTTCGCTTCTTTATAAATGTGTTTGTGTAGAACATAAATTACAGGATAGTCTTCCTTCGGCAAAATTGGTCAAATTATACAAACATGGTATTTGTGTGTGTGTGTGTGTGTGTGTGTGTGTGTGTGTAAGAAAGCCTGAGCGAAACAGTGGGACAGGACGAAAAACAGAAAAGTGCTTGACACGAGTGACGATAGCGAACAGGCTGAAACAGTGAATCCTCTTGTTTATCAGTCAGCAGCTAAAATCCTGTGGTTTTCACGCGATTTTCAAAATTTGAAACTTTTGCCTCTTCGTTTTTTTTTCGGGCTGAGGAAAAAAAAAAACATAAAGGAGCTAGCTGCTCGCTTGCTTATCCTCTTTCATCCATTATAGTTTCTATCATTCCTTAAAAATCCATTCATTACTTGCCACACAAGTACAGCCAAAAGAAAGTACACCCTCCTACAATTATATGTTTTTTATTTATCAGGAGTTAAATAACCATTGTGTGGTTTTCACCAACTTCTATAAACAAGCAAATAAACCTCAGGGTAAACACAACAGATTTCAATATGTAGTCTTTTTTTTTTTTCCAAAAAAGTAAACCAACATTCGGAAACCGAGGTTAAAGGTTTTTCGAGGTTAAAAGTGAGTTTTTGTGTTTGGAGGTGGCCGACTAGATGCTGCTGAAAAACCCATAAAATTCTGGAAACCTCGGAGGCATGAACTACACGCAGGTGACATTAATAACCTGAATGTGGAGCACAGAAACTCCACTTAAGCAGCTGCGTAACCCGACTCTGAATACCAGGAACTTTCCCAATGTATATATGTTGACTTGACCTTTGAACTCACGGCCTTAAGAGACTCCCGGGAGAGTCAAACTGAAACTAAACCCAGGCATAATTACACGAGATTCTGTTTAAAATACAACATCAAAGTTAAAGTGTGTGTTTTATTTATAATATACGCATTGTCACTTTCTCTATTTAAATGCTGTTGTTGTTGTGAAGTGTGAATGTGTGGCGTATATCTAATATATCTAATATATCTAATATATCTAATATCGAATATGAAGTAAGTGACAAACAAACTTCTCATGCTGCAGTAAATTACATTACAAATGCTAAATGAATCTGTTTGCAGTTCCGGTGTATAGTTTAGTGCTTTTCTTTTTAGAAACTCCCCAAATTGCCTATTCATGCTAAATTAATTAAATATACATGCAAAATTAATTCTCGTGACATTTTGCTCATGTTAAAGATCGCAGTCCTCTGTAGAGCCTGTTAACACATCTTTATACACACACACAAGATAATTGAAGCCACAAGATAATATACTGAAGCCACCATGAGATAATGCACTGAAGCCACCATGAGATATTGAAGCTACAAAGTAATACACACACACACACACACACACACACGAATCGTAATAAATCAGTGTCTCAGTGTGAGACATCCTCTTTATTAATTTCCATTTGGTGCATTTGTCATTTTAAACGATTAGTTTGGAAGTAGATTAGATTAAACCTGATGAGTAAAAACAGGTGCCAGTAATCAGATCTGCTCTTTACATGCTGTCAAAAATAAACGAAGTGTCTTTCGCTGATGAAGAAGGGATTAATATGACGGATAAAACCTGACTATTTATCCCTCTCTGATGAATGAGCAAATGTCACCAACACACTCATGAATTATTCATGAGGGTGTCGAATACAGATATGCTCTTACATCTGACACTGAGATCCTCCCAACCCTCCCCAAGGTCATTAAAGTAAGTGTGTGTGTGTGTGTGTGTGTGTGTGTGTGTGTGTGTGTGTGTGTGTGTGTGTGTGTTGCTTCATAGCCTCTGTCTCCATATCCCTCTCCTTCCCATCAAGATAATATATTGAGGCTATGAGATAATATATTGAAGCCACCATGAGATACTATATTGAAGTAATGCATTGAGGCCATGAGATAATATATTGAAGCCACCATGAGATACTATATTGAAGTAATGCATTGAGGCCATGAGATAATATATTGAAGCCACCATGAGATACTATATTGAAGTAATGCATTGAGGCCATGAGATAATATATTGAAGCCACCATGAGATATTGAAGCCACAAAGTAATAAAGTTGCCCATTTTTCCTGCTTCCAACACATCAACTTCAAGATCTGGCTGCCTAATATCTCTCACCCCTTGACAGGTGCCACTGTAACGAGATAATCAGCGTTATTCACTTCAGCTGTCAGTGGGTTTAATGTTCGGTGTAGTATATTGAAGCCACATGATGATAAATTGAAAACGTGAGATAATATATTAAAGCCACAAGATAATAAATTGAGTCCAAAAGTAATAAATTAAAGCCATAAGATAATACTCAAAAACATAAATGATAGTCGAAGGATGAACACCTGCTGAGGTGACGGGGATTGCTTCACTGTATCGTAAAGGTTAAACCAGGATAACGATCAGATCTGATCATTACAGAAATGTGACTTTACAGAAAATGAGCGTTAGCAGCAAGTTCTATGATAAACAGAAAGGATTTGTCTAGTCATATATATTGAACGTAAGTACAGATTCTAGAAATTTCTCTCGGCTGATTCAGTTTGGCATTTATAGCGGTAAAGGTCGTCTTGGGGACGCGCTGTGCGATTAAAGATGCACATTATGATTAAAGTACTCTGTGCCATTGCAGGTCATGAGCCAGAGCCAAACCTGTCTATGAGAGCGATTATTATCCACAAGGCTCAGGACAGAAGACTTCAAGTTACAGCTTTACCTGTGACTGTTACGAAACGCTGACACTGGAGACTCCTTCCTTAAATGTTAAACATAAAGACACCTTTTCCATCTCAGGAACAAGATCGTGCGCGATTAGAGACAGATCATTATCTGAACTGGAGGTCAGAGCACATGCTAGGAAACACCTTTTAGCACTTATTAGCTCAGTTTGTTGTTGATGAGCTGCTTTTATACAACAGTTATTGTTTCTATAGTAACGTAACAGCTCATTCACAGGGACCTGTACGGCAGACAATCCTTATAAACAGATTAAAAGAACGTGTAATGGTTCGAGGTTCGACAAACGTATTTGTCACATACGTTACATACGGTACATGTGGTGCATTAATGTAGTGAAATGTTTCTATATAATATAATAAAACCGAATATAACAAAAAGAATATAATGAATAAAATAGAAAAATAGAATAGAATAGAATCTATTAGACAAATAAAAGATCAGTAAAGAAATATGTAAAAATGGGTTTAGCAGCTTTTTGAGGACGTAGTGTGCAAAAGATGTAAGAGTTATTGTTTGTCCGTAGTGCAACTGATTGTGTGTGTGTGTGTGTTTGTGTGTGTCTGTGTGTGAGGTAGTTAATATGCAGACTTCTCAAGTGTCCTCATTCAGTAGCCGGATCGCCTGAGGGTAGAAACTCCTCCTGGGTCTCTCTGTGTCGGTCCACAGGATCTGGTAGCGCTTCCCTGATGGGAGCACTGAGAAGAGACGGGTTCCGGGGTGGTGAGAGTCTTTTACCATCCTGCTGGCCCTGGTCCTGCATCGCTGGTCGCATGTTGATATGGTGAAGTTCGCTGTAAGGAGAAACATGTTCATTTCTCCTTTCAGAAATGTGCTTATTTAACATTTATGGAAGGAGTCTCCAGTGCCAGCGCTTTGTAACAGTAGCTTTAAGTTTTCCGACGTCTTCAGGACAGAGGAGTTTACGCTTCTTTGCAGTTTCTCGGTAACGAGTAACAAGCCGTGTTTTTTTTTTTTTTTTTTTTTGTCTTATTAACTCCGATCTCACTGTTTGCTTTCTGTTTGTGCTTGAAGCTCTAATTTCATTTCGGTCCTCGCTGTGTCAGGAACACTCAGCGCCAGTACGGCCGTGACCCTCATCTGCTCCCGTGATGTTTTAAAATGTCAGCATTAATGGCATCTTTGTCTCCTTGTGTGCAGGTCGAATCATCTTTCCATCACACGCACACACTCACTATCACCGTCTTTAAAAATTCAGCTCAGGTGAAGCTCTCTCAACTGAATCGGGTTTTCATTTTTTCAATTATTAACAAGTTGTGCTGAAAGAGCATGCAGGAACGGTCGTACCAGCAGCGCCTCTTGACCATGGAGTGGAGAGGATATCACACTGGATCAATGCTACACGCTACCATCTAGTGAACGTTTAGAGTTTGGGGCGGTTGAGATTCGACAGCATGCAGTCATCCAGCGTACGGTCTGGGTCTCCAGGTTTAGCCAAATTTCCAGGTCGGAATATCTGGATTAGTTTGGATTCAGTGAAAATGTACAGAACTCGCTGAAGATTTGGGGATAAAAGAAGCAGAAATATGCATGATGATATGCAGGGAGTATGAATTTGTCTCAAAACAAAAAATGTGCCATTTTGATATATCTGATATAGAGTACGAAGCTGAATATGTCTCTGTTTTACGTTCTCCTCGGAACGTCTTAGTTCCTCGAGCCATATCAATCAGTGCTTCCATTATGTTCTCAGTGATGCTACATGACTAGCATGAGACTGAGAATGAAGTCATGTGACTGCGTCATGGTCAGGCTATTAAGATCAGCTACTGTCTCAGGATTTGAAAAGTCATGTGGGGTGTTGCGATGGAGTGATGTCGGACGTGTGTTTTCGGGTCACTGATTACTAACTCCTAACCTGCTAACTGATAACTTCAACAAAATAAACTTCAAGTTAAAACTATAATGAATTCAGAAATAACTCTGATGCTCATAAGCTCACAAGTTCCTGCTTACACAACTGCACTTTTTGACCATGTAGAATACAGTTATAGAAGGAATTTATTCATAATCGCACTATCGCGTGTCACCCAGATGAGGATGGGTTCCTTTTTTGAGTCTGGTTCCTCTCAAGGTTTCTTCCTCATGTCTCATATCTCAGGGAGTTTTGTCACCTCTGGCTCACTCATTAGGGATAAATTTATAAATTCAAAATGTATATCTGGAATTTATATATTTCTGTAAAGCTCCTTTGTGACAATGTCCACTAATAAAAGTGCTATACAAATAAAAATTTAACTGAATTGAACCCTAATTTCTAACTTCTAACCCCAGCTGAAACTTCTAACCCTGATTTATAACTTCTAACCCCAACTTAAACTTCTAACCCTAATTTCTAACATCTAACTTTAACTACTAATCCTAATTTCTAACTCCTAACCCTAACTTTAACTACTAACCCAGATTTATAACTTCTAAATTTAACTATTAACCCCAACTTAAACTTCTAACCCTAATTTCTAACATCTAACCATAACTTTAACTTCTAACCCTAACTTTAACTACTAACCCTACCTTCTAACATCTAACTTTAACTTCTAACCCTAATTTCTAACTCCTAACCCTAACTTTAACTACTAACCCTAATTTATAACATCTAACTTTAACTACTAACCCTACCTTCTAACATCTAACTTAAACTTCTAACCCTAATTTCTAACTCCTAACCCTAACTTTAACTACTAACCCTAATTTATAACATCTAACTTTAACTTCTAACCCTAATTTCTAACTCCTAACCCTAACTTTAACTACTAACCCAGATTTATAATTTCTAAATTTAACTATTAACCCTAACTTAAACTTCTAACCCTAATTTCTAACATCTAACCATAACTTTAACTTCTAACCCCAGTTTTAACTTCTAACTCCTAACCCTAACTTTAACTACTAACCCAGATTTATAACTTCTAAATTTAACTATTAACCCCAACTTAAACTTCTAACCCTAATTTCTAACATCTAACCCTAATTTATAACTTCTAACCCTAACTTTAACTACTAACCCTAATTTCTAAACTTTAACTTAACTTTAACTCGTTGTTACAGATTCACTCTTACTTCTGAAGAGTGAATCATGAGAATAATCATAAAATATTTTAAAATGTTGGTCATGTGATGTGCAGCATTTACGTCACCCTTTGAAGTTCCGCTACACGTTTCTACTGATCTGTTTCTGACGATTCGCTCTGATGCACTGCGAGGGTTCAGTGAGTGTTCGATGTCGATTTGTAGCCTGGGGTTGAGTTCATGGACTAGTGGTGAAATAATAAAATGTCCTCTTTCATTTTCTCGCTCTATTCCTCCGTCTCCCGCCTGTAGATGGAGCAGGGATGGAGAAATTATATCTCATCACACCGGCATCCATGCTGTTCATAATAATTTAGTTTTTCTGTATGCAGTCTGGGATTCTACATACAGTACGCACCAAAAATGTACAATAAAGACCTCATCGTAAAATAACGTAATAAAATGTAGTTCCATTTCATGTCTTCGTTTATTCTTATTTATTTGCTTTTTATAATCACAATTATAAGATCGATAGGCAAGTCTTTCAGGTGGATATATCCTTTAATAACTGCTAATAACCTCCACGATAACGTTTCCTGTATCTCAGAGGTCTTGAGAGAAACACAATCTCCTCTTTTGTTTTATTCATTTATTTTACAATTATTAAAAATATTGCTCTATAACTATGAAGACGGATTTTGTGTGCTAATATTTTGAAATGTTGCTAGGTGTTACAGTCAAGCCACATTTAAATAAAGAGTGTACCTGGGGTGCTATTGTAGTCCTTTTCACTTTAACACTGTAGGAGGAACAATAAAAATGGACAAATTTCTACTTCCGAAAAATTTCCTACCTCACGTTGTGTCTCAAATCACAAACATATGTACGATTCTAGAGCATGATTCAGTACTATCACTACCCGGTTTCGCTATTACAGTTAGTGTTCGGATTTTATAAACCTCTCATATCGCTTTCAAACCTGCAGAAAGCTCAGTTTTGCGTATTCGGGATTTTCTCGGGATTTTTTAATTCAAGATGCGGCTCATGACAACAATCACGATGACAGTGGAACGTTTTACAGAGAAACAGAGCTTGTTAGAGAGTGTGTTTAACGTCCCTGTGCGTGACATCGCTAAAGACTAGGAACCCTGATGGACAGAGATGTTTTGGCTCCGAAGTGCCATCTAGTGGACGTTGCTTTTAATCCTCCGGATGTTCATAAAGTACTTCTGCATGCACACGCAAAGTCACGTACCAAGTACCAAGTACCAAGTACCAAGTACCGTCTGCTTCTCACCACCCCGTCGTGTTTCATTCCTTACATATCATTCGATGCTGAATGTTACAGTGAAAATGAGATGTAACAGATGCACCACCTGACATGTCAGATGTTACAATACTCCTAAATTATAAATCTGGAATTTGGGGTTTTCTGCTTGGGGTTGCAGAAATGGCATAATGTCCATTTGGGGATCATTTGGCCTAAAAGTTTAGGACCCCCTCCTGTAGCTGCTAATCAGACTCGCACAGTAGTGAGGGACAAATTAAGAGCTTTCCTCAATGCAAAAAAATGAATCAATATTTTTTATTTGATCGAAAACCTGACCTAGCCTGACGTTCTCTTGTACTAATTTCTTCAAACTATTTTCATTTCATAGTTCCATCATGAGCTGACTGCAAACTGTTCAAATCCTGAAGCAAATAGACCAATCCAAAACCAGGATACTACCACCACCATGCTTCACAGTCTGCAAAGAGGTTTTGGTTATAGCATTTCTGCATTTCT
>CM040990.1:1194225-1204225 GCA_022985145.1 Pangasius djambal | reverse complement strand
TCTGCTGGTTTAAAGTCTGCTGCCCCAACTACGGTAAAATATTCAGATTTCTAAATCTGTGTGAAATAAATCTCTCCTGATTTTTGTAGGATTTCCTATGAAATGCAGTTGTAATCGAAATGACACATTTCAATCTCTACCGCAGAATTACAGAATTTACATTTTGATAAGTTTAATCAGGAGGTCAAGGTTACGACTTTCACAGATTTTCTTTTAATCCATCATCTGAGAAATAGTTTTGCGAATTCTTTGTTCTTTATTAATGTTTTGCAAGCCAAAAGGTTAAGCGAAGAATTTAATTCCTCTTACACCACAGCGATTTGCCAACGATTACAATTTTTTATTTAGCAAAGTGCGTCATGTTATACTTTTTATCTGTTTGTAGTTTCATTTAATGTCGTGGAACGTCCACAAAACAAGTTAGTTCCTGTTCTCACTTACGTTATAGCAGCTATAAACATTGGTTCCCTCACCAGCCTGTCTTTATTCTCTTGCACACGACGCGGCTTGCCGTATTTTGTTACCAAGAAACCGCAAAGAAGCGTAAACTCCTCTGTCCTGAAGATGTCGGAAAAGTTACAGCTTCACCTCTGACTGTTACAAAGCGCTGACACTGGAGACTCCTTCCATACGTGTTACATAAACACATTTCCTCTTACAGAAAACCTTATTATGAATTTTTTATTCTGTTCATGTGGAGCGTCTGCTGTACGAGTCCCCGCGAACGAGCTGTTGCTATAGAAACGATAACGTATTAGAACGAGTGCATTAACATAAACCTGTCGTTTACAGCTGCGCTACTGTTCACAATCTCTCTGGTCTTCTTCTTCTTCTTCTTCTTCTTCCTCACTGACGTCACCACGTCCCCTCCATGTCTTGAGGGAGTATTTCGTTCATATCCATAGCGAACCGTGTAGCAGAAAAGTGTCTTACTGAGAGGATAAAGGGATAATCATCTCTCTATCTCTCAGCAGGGACTCTCCGCAGTGCCTTTTCTCTCTTTCTTTCCTCTCGCGCTTCAGATCGCATCTAGCTGCTCCTATAACGAAGTGTGTTCAGTAATAGGTGTTAGATCTCCGGCTCCCTGCTGGGTTAAGAGCCTGAGTCTGTGATTTTAATTATAGACATTGATCATGAACTTCTAGAGAAGGAGGAAGAGGAGGGGAAAGTGAAGGAAGAAAAGTTATTTACTATACGACAGAAGACTTTAATTAAAGTTCAGGCACTTTTTATCATTCTGGACCTTCATTATCTATTAATACCTTTTACACATCCACAGAATTGAATATAAATATTTCCTGTTTATACTTTTTTATCCAAACATTAACATTAACATTAACTTCTTAGTATATATGTTTTATACAGTATAAGCCTGTTTTTAAAAATCATGTGCTGTTATTTAAGAAAAATGTGTGTATAAGTTTGAAGTAATTTTTTTGAACATTTATGGAAGGAGTCTCCAAAGTCAGTGCAGTGAAAAGGCCAGTTCACACCGGACACGTTGAAGATCTTATTCGATTCCGTTATAAAAAGCATTTCAGTCCACATCGAGCGCATCAGAGGCACGTTAGAGTTCATGTGTATGAATTCGCACTGCACTGCCCTTGTTTTACACTTTGTGTATTTTATTCACTCGTGTTTGTGAGTTGGTTGTAAACGCCACAGAAATCCACTGACATCTTAAATCTGCATAGTAAAGTGTTTGTACTAAACGTTTACGCCAATATGACGTAACAAAATGTCTCACGTCACCTTTTTTTAGGTGAACGGTTTTGTAATTACAGCTGGCAGATCGTACGAACGAAACAGGCTTAAGAAGGAAAAGAGTTACAGCTTCCTCTGCTTTTGGTCTTCGGGCGCTTTACGTTCAGTCTGTTGTAATGGCGCCCTCTTCAGGACGGTTTTGCAAAAGAAACATTTAAGTAGCAGTGCTTTGCGGAGACTTGTGTAGATGACCTCATTGTGTTTTCATATTTAAGCAATATCGCACATGCTATTTGCCGAGTAGCTGTAGCTGTAGCTAATCATAGCTAATCACAGCCATACTGATATTCAGTATAACCGCACGATTGCGAGTGCTTTTATACAACAGTTCTATAAACAATAAATTAATATCTAGTAAGTGACATTTCAGACACAGTATAGACAAATGTTCTGTTTATTTTTGCTAGCGGAAATAGACGCCGAAAAAAAGCCACACCCACTTTATAGCACATCAGCTATCTGGCTAGCTAGCTCACATTGATTTCTACGATCCCATTAAAGGTGCTCCCAGTGAAACTGGCTTCTCTTCTTCTTCTTCTTCTTCTTCTTCTTCTTCATCTGACGAGTTTTTATGTTTAAAGTCAAAAGTTATATCTTTTGCCATGTCCGCTGAGGGGGCGTGGTTCTCAGCGGTGGATTTGGTAGCTTTCAAACTAAACTATTAACTATTCCATTAATTATTAAACAGTAAACAGTTCATATATCTCTCAAAACATTTACAGAAATGTAACTTCACCTACTCTTAACTGATGATGGCATGCTGGAATTCACAGTGTTGCTTTCTCCTGCCAGTAGCTCGTACAGAAACACACCTGAGACGTGTCCCGTGTGGACCGAGGTCTTGGCGTGACGCCTACGTGACATGTCTGGTCAGAATTAAGGCTGTAGCTTTACGTTTTCAGACACAGGGATGTGTGTTACTGCCACATTATTATGCCAACGCGTCCTAAATGACAAAAGACACTGAATGATGATTTTTTTTTTTCTCTTTTAACCAGGGATTAAACCCGGGAACCTTTAAATCAGCAGAGCACAGCTAAAATTAATGAAGCTGCGGTAACGCGTGATGCTTTTTCATTTACGCGATCTTAATCTCGAACCTGGAAACCCTGTGACGAGACAATAATTACATTCTTTAAAAAAAAAAAAACAATCTAAACTGTTTGAAGCTGAGTAATGATAGAGAAATTAAATCTGTGCTGAATGATGAAGATAAAGTCCTCAGTCCTTAGTTCTTAGTTCATCTCCTAAGGCTCCTAAGAAAAGGTGACGAGGCTGTGGCTGGTTCCCAAATATGTACCTGAGAAAAAGTGACCGTCTGAATAAATATATTTGCTTTGTGCCATGAAGGCTACTGGGGGAACCGGCATGAGTAATGGATGACTGGGACTGAAACGAAAAATAAAAATGAATTGAATGAATTAAATTAGACCGAGTCTGGCACTGGTTCAGTTTTGTTTATTAGAGCCGTAAGTTACATGTCGATGAGTTTTTTGTGTAACAGCAGCTCTGACAAATCACAAGTTAATGTTCTAATACGTTATCGTTTCTATAGTAACCCTAGCTCCTTCACAGGGACGTTCCTCTAATAATAAACACATTACAAACCATGTTGGTGTGGTGAAGTTTTCTGTAAGGAGAAGTGTGTTTATTTAACATGTATGGAAGGAGTCTCCAGTGTCAGCGCTTTGTAACAGGCAGAGGTGAAGCTGTAACTTTTAAGTTTTCCGAAATCTTCAGGACAGAGGAGTTTACGCTTCTTCGCGGTTTAACAAAACACGACAGACTGCATTTTTTTGTCTCATTAACTTCAAGAGAGAGAAAAAAAGAGAAGCTGCTGAAGGAACGACTGTTTGCAGCTGCTGTAACGTAAGTGAGAACAGGAACTAACTTGTTTCGTGGACGTTCCACATCATTAAATGTAACTATTAACAGGTGTATGACGTGTTGCTTGTTAATAAATAAACAAACTGTAATCATTGGTTAGTTGCTGTGGTATAAGAGGAATAAAACACTTGGGGATGTGCTGTTACAGGAACTTCATCACATCATCCTGTCGTTGATTATTTTCCTAGAACCCCACGTCATGGGGTGTTTTATTCCTTACTTATTGGCAATAATGGAGGGGGCTATGGGTCGCTAATGGGTTTTAGAAGAAGAGAAAATTATGACAATAATCTGTGCCTCTCCTCCATATCAGGGAACAAGTTCTCCTCGTCCCATGCCGTGTTGTTGGTGGTCGGGGTGTGGTGCTACTCCGCCATCTTCGCTGTAGGTCCTCTATCAGGCTGGGGTCAGTACAGTCACGAGCCCTATGGCACCGCCTGCTGCATCGACTGGTTCGCTCCTCACGACAGCCTTCTTGCCATGTCCTACATCATATGCCTGTTGTTCTTCTGCTACATCGTGCCTTGCACCATCATCTTCCTCTCCTACGCCTTCATCCTGGTGACGGTGCGCGGGTCTCGGCAGGCGATCCAGCAGCACGTGTCTCCACAGAACAAGATCATCAACGCCCAAACCCGCATCATCAAGGTGGTTTGCTCAGACATTCAGGCTCTTCAGGTGTCTAAATGCCGTATTTGTTCAAGCTCTTGTGGAATTAATTAAGTGTAGAACTGAATTAGGTCAGTATTCATGAGCTTTCTTGAGACGGCAGCTCTAAAACGAACAGCCTGTAGGCAATAAGGGTGTGTGTATTTGTTCAGTGAAATGAAGAAACGATGGCTGGTAAGGGACGGCTACAGTGACCGCTAACCGAAGTCACTAAGCAAACAACGCTAACGCTACAGCAGTGCTAAGAAATTTTTCTTGACTAAGAAAATATCATTTAAAAAAGCAAGAGAAGAATTGCATTAGGGATTAGAGCATAAACTGATCTCAGAGGAAGAGTTTGTTCAGTTGTATGACAACAGTTCCATTAACGACTCCATTAACGATTTATTATGATAGCAAATTGATGTAGTATGTTCGCTTTGGGTCTCTGATGTGGAAAGAAATGGATTAAATTCATTAAAAAAGCATTTTTGACCAAAATGCTCTGAAGTCTTTGAAGGAATACTGTCATTATACCACACCCATCGAGCTCTTTTTTTTTTTTTTGCTGAAGCAGCGAATCAAATTTATGCACAGCTCAGTTTTTCTTCCGGTCTCCTTTCTAGTTTCTGATATTTCCCGTGTATGTTTCATCTTCATCACTGATATCAGATTGTTGTTCTTTCTCTACTCAGCTCTCCGTGGCTGTATGCATAGGCTTCCTGGTAGCATGGAGTCCGTACGCTGCCGTGTCCATGTGGGCGGCCTTTGTGAATCCGGACGCAGTTCCTCCGATAGCGTTTGCCACAGCGGCTGTGTTTGCCAAATCCTCCACCCTTTATAACCCCCTGATCTACCTGGGCTTCAAGCCCAACTTCCGCAGGTCCCTTCGCAGACGGACATTGTGCTCGTGCCTGTGCCGGCCGGAGACGGTGCGGAAAAACGCAGACAAGGAAAATTACCATTCCACTCACAACTCCATTGGACCTCACAAAAGCCACCGAACTTGTAGGTACTGCCTGGACCACACTTCTGGTCACTGCTTGGACATCATGCCCCAGAGGACGGTCCGGATCCTGACCGGCTGCACGCACAGCGAGGTAGCGGTCAGTCAGATATCTAATGAGATGCAGAGTGACTTCCTTTAGATCCATCCAGAATACTTCCTTTGTGTTGCCACACAAACAGGAAGCAATGCGCCTCAAATTTACTGCCAAATAGCGTGAAGAAGAACCTTGGAGGAACCTTGGACAGGATCTTTGTGCTTGTTGTTCTGTGACTATTCCAAGGCTCTGGAGATGTAAAAAACCCATGATGCTTGACCGTTCATATCAAACAGTGCTGATGAAGATCGTTTCTGGCCAACAAGCTGCTGTTTATATACTTCCACGTGTTCCTAACTTGCGTCTAGAACCAGTGAACGATCTGTTATAAACATGACAGAGGAGGTGTTGAAGGATGTAATGAAATCTTCTTTTAACAACCATTTCTTAATCAAGCCTCAAATCAAAGTTCTAAGTTTAATATTCTTGTGCAATGTCAATTTTAATGTTAATGATGATGTTTACTTCATCCTGAATGTTACTTAAATAATATATGTCCCAAAACTAAACACAGCTACAGTAAAAGGACATAAGTTTCTACGATAAATCAGGGTGTAAACTTGATCTTAATTTAGACTGTTAATTGAGAATGTTAGTTTCATCACAGACAGCTACGGTGCATCGTAGCTAGTAGTGCATTAAAGCTACGTTCACACTACGCACTATTCGGATCTACAATAAGATTCGTAGCATGGATCCGATCTAGGATCACACATGAAATTAGCTCAGGCCTGATTTAGATTTTTGTTTCCGTACAGTTCTGAAAAAAAAAAAATCAGATCTGTGTCATATTAAGGCCGAAAATCAGATCTGTGTCACTTTAACCTGGTAATGTGAACGGAGCCTAAATAACTGTAGATCAAACACAATCTAACAGGAATTCAAGTAAATTTTATCGAATTAATCGTAGATGAATCAAGAAAATCTGAAGGTTTATGATAAAGTGGTATGCAAAATATATGGCTGGTACACACAGATCAGCCATAACATTAAACCCACTGACGGGTGAAGTGAATAACATCGATTGTCTCATTACAATGGCGCCTGTAACGGGGTGGGATTATTAGACAGCAAGTGAACAGTCAGATCTTGAAGTTGATGTGTTGGAAGCAGGAAAAATGGGCAAGTGTAAGGATCTGAGCGACTTTAACAAGGGCCAGATTGTGATGTCTAGACGACTGGGTCAGAGCATCTCCAGAACAGCAGGTCTTGTGGGGTGTTACGGTGTGCAGTGGTTAGTACCTACCAAAAGTGGTCCATGGAAGGACAACCGGAGAACCGGCGACAGGATCATGAGCTCCCAAGGCTCACTGATGCGTGTAGGGAGCGAAGGTCTGTCTGGTCCGATCCCACAGAAGAGCTACTGTAGCACAAATTCCTGATAAAGTTAAAGCTGCTCTGATAGAAAGGAGTCAGAACACACAGTGCAGTTTGCTGCGTATGGAGCTGCGTAGCTGCAGACGGTCAGAGCGCCCATGCTGACCCCTGACCTCCACCCAAAGCTCCTACAATGGGCACGTGAGCATCAGAACTGGACCACGTGTGGCCTCTCTTCGGGTCAGAGCTGTTTTGGCGGCACAAACGGGACCTACACAATATTAGGCAGGTGGCTTTAATGTTATGGCCGATCAGTGTACTTCTGTTTCTCTTGCAACAAAAACACAACGTTAATCTATATCTGAAGACGCTGACGGATGAAGAAAAGGTGTTGTGATGACACACTTTTAAAAATAATAATGATTTAAAAAATAATTTGTGACGTGTGTTACTTACGGTGTGTCCAGTAATCAGTACACAGTTTGCAGTCTAGAAACAAAGCTCTCATTAAAACACAGTCTAAAATGTTTCACCAGCAAATTTATACAATCTGTTTAAGAAAGTAAGAAAGTAAGAAAGTAAACTTTATTTATGTAGCACGTTTTCAAAGCCAAAGGTTACAAATGACTTCACGATAGATCAAAATAAATAAATAAAATAGGATAAAAGAATGTGAAATATTTAATATAATATGTACTTTTTCATTCATTGAAGTCATTTATTGTTGTGTTTGTGTTGCTGATATTATTGCAGCTCTAATAATAATAATAATAATAATAATAATAATTGCTAGAATTACTGGTTTTGTGAGAATTTTATTTATTTATTTAAATTTTTTTAAAAATATCTTTAAGCTAAGCTGCAAATCCAATCAAACCAGCAGCTCAATGTCGCCGAAGATGTCTATTTATATCTAACGTTTTTTTTTTAAATGTATTCTTTTATTTATCAATATGCAAAATTAGAAATGCAGCTGCATTTTAAACTCCGATGCTGTGATATTTTACGAGCCACACTTCACACCATGCTGCGATTTTTAAAAAAAAAATATTTCTCAAGAGTAAATTTCAGCGCGTTCTCACGGAGGCAGCGGTTCGTTCTGTTGATGTCTTATGAATTTTACAGTATGACAGTGTGACCTGAATATATAAAGATGGCAAGATGTGTGTTTTTTTTTTTAAATAAAAAAGGTAAATAATGTATATTCGAGCCTGGGGAAAATATGTGGCCATTTTTTTCTCATAAAAAGTCCACACTGATGATCAACTTCTATCTGAAATGCACCGAGGTTTAATGAGGAAATGCAATGCGTGAATAAATATGTGAATAATCAACCAAAGTTAGTTTTAAATACAAATTTTTCAAATGGCAAAAAAAAAAAGCAACTTTTCAGGTTTTCATTAATACACAGAGTATTCTTTCTAAACAATTTTGTATTGCATTATTGTAGTTTTTTTTTTTTTTTTTTTTTAATAAAAATGATTTTAATTTCTTTTGGAATGTTTAAAAAAAAATCAGTGGAGAATAAAAAAAAAAACCTGCAGCAGCCTTTTCTCCTACGTGTTGAGGTTTGTGGTATTAACTCATCACACACTCTGACTCAGGCGATTTATTAATGTGATGTACTCTTGGTCATTTGCGTGTACGTATGATTTTTATATGATTGTTTATTGCGGTTTATCTTTCATTATATGAAACTGTGAATATACCTCAGAACTTTATTGTTCATTTCTTCTGCAAGATTTCTGCAAACTCCAGAGCTGGAGATCTCTGGATGTTAAAATGTGATAAAAATATTACCTGCTGATTAAAATGCCTTTTAAATCATTATTATAATTTTTTTGTTGTCTCACAAACGAATTTTAATACATCAGCTATGCACCGTTGCCGTATAAATGTACTATCCTGCTTTAACGGAGCTCATCTCAGAGCTCGTCCTCTTGTTCTATCTGTTCTGGTATCTGTATCTCCCACGTGATAGTGGAGCTGGTATTACTCTGTAACTAAATCCTAATTAATTGTTATGATAATTATGATTAAAATAAATGAGTTCTCTTGAATTATTCATGAATTATGATGTTTCTCTGCATGTCTTACAGAACCACACAGAGCCTGTCAAAGTCTTGGTGTAATGTTTTAGGAGCAGTTTATATACAGGAATTTAAACAATTTTAACAATTTCCTCTAATTCCTCTAATTATAATAAGAGCAGCCATACTGCTGAAATCATGCTGAAAGCTGAAGAAGAGCTTCACAAACCTCTTCTAAACTCGTGGATCGGTCAGGTGGCGTTGATGAATTTTCTATAACAGGTTTATATTAATGAGATCGTTCTATTCAATTCAATTCAGTTTTATTTGTATAGCGCTTGGACAATGGACATTGTCACAAAGCAGCTTTACAGAAATAAATGGATTAAAAAAATATATTGTAAATATGTGAATTTATCCCTAATGAGTGAGCCAGAGGTGACGGTGGTGAGGGAAAAACTCCCTGAGATGATGTGAGGAAGAAACCTTGAGAGGAACCAGGCTCAAAAGGGAACCCATCCTCATCTGGGTGCAACGGATAGTGCGATTATAAATAAATCCCTTCTATTATTGTGTACAATATGGACAAATAGTGCAAACGAGCAACCAATAAATTCATCACAGTTTTTGCAAGAAGTCCAGTTGTTGGAGTCCTGAGTACGAAGCTGTTCGTGGCAACTGCAGCCCCAAAGCCACTACAGCAATCGCAGTCCCAAGCCATTACAGTACAGCTCCCCATATGTGATCCCCAAACCATCTCCACAGCCCCCAGGTGGCACCATCTCCAGCAAACCAAACGGTTCTTCAGGCCGTCCATATGGAGCCCCAGCAGCAGCGAGCAACTCAATCGATGAGAACTCCAACCAGAAGTAGGGCATCAGGATGGGTCAGACAGCGAGGAGGAGCAGAAGGGGTCAGGATCACTGGCATCTCAGAAGTAGCATGTGTAGCTCGACAGAGAGATGGAGAGAGAGAGATGGAGAGAGAGGGAGAGATTGTTAGGTAAGCTTTTGTCCTCTCATGGTTAAGGACAATGTACTTTGTGTGCAGAGTGCAAGCAGGGACTCCGGCAAGACTAGCTATGACAGCATAACTAAAAGGGAGAGCCAGAAGCTAACACAGACATGAGGGCTCCTGGGACATAAAGCAGCAGCCACTCCACCGTCGACAAACCTGAGTGAACGTGTGAGAGTGGGGGGGCGACAGCATCCAAACATCCCAGTTCACCACAACACTCAATGCCTGTGAACC
>CM040990.1:1178278-1194125 GCA_022985145.1 Pangasius djambal | reverse complement strand
TAGTAGTATTTTATAATCAATACGAAATCTGATTGGATCCAATGCAGTGTGGATAAGATAGGGGTGATGTGGTCATATCTTCTGATTCTAGTAAGGACTCTCGCTGCTGCATTCTGGACTAACTGGAGCTTGTTTATGCTCCTACTGGAACATCCAGACAGTAAGGCATTACAATAATCCAACCTAGTGGTAATAATAAGAGGTAAGAGGTTCTAATATGTTATTGTTGTTATAGTTCGGCGGATGCTCCACATAAATGGATTTAAAGAAATGCATTTTGATATTGCATTGATATTCTGTTTATTTAACCTTTATAGAAGGAGTCCATACTCCAAACCTTTTATACACAGGGTGTCCCAAGTGTCTCCATACGTAGGGGACTGTGTACTCCAGCAGCACGTCGGTCGTGCCTTCGTCAGTGGATGTTCTTTGTAGGCGTCCATATCTCGGTTGGTCCTCAACACTTCCAGTCTTTTTGAATTTGTTCATAAGTTTGGTGATAGTGTGGTGTGTGATGTGCTCACCATGTTTCCTGTTAAAGTCCATCGCAACCTTGCGACATCTTCCCGACCCAGACATGAGAATGATTTCAGTACATTCTTCTTCTGTCAAAGGCTTTCTTAAAGGCTATCTGAAAAAAATATATATAAAAAATATAAACTAAATATGAAAAATTTTGGAAGACATTTTGCTAAAAAGTGTTATATTCCCCCCCATGTATGGAGACTTTTAGGACACTCTGTATTAATATATTAAATATAAATAATATTCATTAGCATTAATAGTAATAATAGAATATTACCAATAGTACTTATCATATAAGAAGCTTCCTTTTAGAATTATTTTTATACAAAACACAGTAAATGTTTGTGAAACAGGCATCATACAAACAGCCCGAGGCCTTGAAGGACCTTTTGACCCTGTGCAGCTTCCGTAGTGTGGCACTTCGCCAAAACCAACATGGCGGACAAACACAAACACAAGATGGCGCACTTTTAAACTAAATAAATGTTGAATTAAAAAAGCAAAAACACGCAACAAAACTCGACAACAAGACAACAACACATCAGGTAAGTGCAGTAAACGTTTTTATTTATTTAAAATGCGTTTAATACGGAAGGTTAGAGGTTAGTTTATATCGTTTTGGTATATTTAAATTGCAATTTTTAAATTTTAAATTTGCTGATTTGAAAGAGCAAAACTTAGGATTTCCAGCAAAGAAACATTATTGAGAAACTTATAAGATGTAGTAGATTAAATTCACTTTACAATGTGAGACATTTTTGTAAATTTCTATTGCCAGATTTTGTCACAAAATAAAAACAAATCATAAAAACAAAAGCAGGAGTGGCGCAATGTCCTGGCTTCACCAGCAGGGGGAAGTGTAGTGCAGGCGAACCAAAATGTAGGCAATTTAAATTGAATTCAATTGTACAGAGAGCGCGCATGCGCAGTTGTCTATTATACAATCTGTGTGTCATGGTGTTACCAATATGGCGTCCGAAACTATGTGTAGAAACGACAGCTGGCAGTGTACACACTATATAACAATTGCAAATCCATACTTTTGGCTCCATATGACTAAACATGTTTTAATAGCATCATATTAGCACTAGTAGCTACTTCTGAGTTTACATCAATGAGTATTTGTTTATAATGAGGTTGAGGTCAGTCACGGCGGCCGGTAGGCGTGTGAGGTCGTGTGTAAGACGCCATCTTCGTATCGTGCCTCCTAATTTATCGCTGATCAACGATAGTATCGTCTGTGGCTTTGCGGGAGGGAGAAGGTAAGTGAAACAGTCATCAAGGTAAGTGGAAGCTCAGTGGTTAAGACGTTGGGCTACTGATCAGAAGGTCATGAGTTCAATCCCCAGCACCTCCAAGCTGCCACGACTGGGCCCTTGAGCAAGGCCCTTAACCTTCAACTGCTCAGTTGTATAAATGAGATAAATGTAAGTCGCTCTGGATAAGGGCGTCTGCCAAATCCCATAAATGTAAATGTAAATGAGAAGGGGGCGTGGCCAGATATCCGTAACATGTGTCGTGTACATGTTACATCATTACAGCAGAAAAATACTGGAAGCTGTTGCGAGTCGGGTGTAACTGAAATCACTAGCATTAGAGTTTGTTTATTTCTTTTTATTAATTGTCCTCTAACAAGGTCGGGAATGTTTACAGAACTAAAGTCGGAGCTGTAAATAAACGTAACGAGTTATGAGCTGTAACTCATCTCGTTATGAAATGTAAATGAAATGATATAGACTACACGTCCTTGGGCTCTGTGGCGAACAGCAGCAGACATATTTGTCGAAGGCTTGTATAGTGAAGTTGTCCTGATAAACAACACGCTGTTTCATTTACTTAATTTAAACCGCGAGCGGCTTTATCTGTTTGGCGAGCCCAGATAAGTAAGATATATCAGCGAAAGATGTTGTGTTGATCTGCTCTGTGGTCAGACTGCAGGATATTAAGGTTCATATAGGATACAAAACAGGTCACAAAGATACATGTATTACGAAATACAACATGATTCATGTTTTCCAACAGACATTTAAATCATCCAACACGATAGACATCACGATAGTCTGGTTCTCCACAAACCTGATCAATAAACAAAGTTTATGAAGTGAGGGAATTAGGGATGATCATCTGAAACATACTGAACTCCGTGGCAGCATCTGAGGTGTAACGTAAGGTGGGAATAGAGCTCCAAAGTCGCCTAAAATGCCCGGTTCTCCAGCCTCGTTCTCCACCGCAATAGATCGCTGGTGTTGCTTGAAAGATACTGAAGAGCTCTTTTTAACGATGTTAACGTTGTGATTTGGAGCAATCGGGTGATCGGTCACTTTCACAAGTGCATACGATTACTGTTTTTCTACACACCATGTAATGTTTGTATACATAAAGTGATTTAATGTTTCACCATAAAGTGTGAAATTACGGAGCCCCTGAAAGGACTTTTCGAAAACAAAAATAAATAAATAAACTTTTTAAATCAGAAATTTATCTTGCACGCATTCAAAAATTTGTCTCAACTTTCATGAGATTTAAAAATGCCCAACACTTGCTTTCGTGTGATTTGCGTTACTTCCTTGTTTTCTTTCAGGAAAAAAAACAACAAATTTTTGTGTGCGCGTGAAATTTTCCTTTTTCATTAGATTTTTTTAAAAAGAAAAAGTGATGGTGTAATTTCATTTCAATTTCATATTGCATATGCTCCACTTAATTTCTCGTTTTATTTCAGAAAATTAGTAAATAATCTCCATAAATAATAATAGTTTACCATTTTCACAAGATTATTTTTAGTACGTATGTTTGTTTGCTTGTTTTGATTAAACTTCTCTGTTAAATCCGTTCTCTCTGATGAGTATCTCCCAGTAAAGTAAATATTTGATCCTAACATTGTCCAAACGCAGGATTTTTTGTTTTATTACGTAGGGACCCGTGTGCATATTTAATTAGATGAAAACTCATTTGCATAAATAAATGCCAATATTTAAAAAACAAACAAACTGCTAAGCAATGGTCACGTTCATTGTTTTAAAGCTGACCTGTAGTGTGTAGTGTCTTGGCGTAATAATAATAAATCACAGAATTGTGTAACGTGCAGTTCAATGTGTGTGTAAGATAAGTGACACACAAATCAAAGAGTATTTTATTTTTATTTTAACATTTATAGGAGGAGTCTCCAGCTCCAGAGCTTTGTAACAGTCAGAGTAACTGTTTATTAACGACTATTAGCGATGTAACATAAGTGAGAGCAGGAAATAACTTATTTCACAATATCATTCTTTAATTAATAAAACTATAATCATTGGAATGTTGCTGTGAGAAGAGGAATAAAACTCTTAGGGACATGCTCGAACGGGAAGATAATCAGGCTCTGGTAACGCTGCTGTGCGTACGGCTTTAAAGCTACTTCCTAACCTCTTCTCGTTAGCACTTTATTTTTCTCTCAGGAGTGTGTTTTGTAGATTCTTTCCTCTAGCACTCAGAGTTTTTCTGTTTTCTAAAGCGCCTTTTCTTCACCACCGTCATTGTTCTCCTTTCTTTTCCCCCACTCCATCTCTGACGTGATTGTAAGGCCGCAGTAACGATCCATCGATTGAAAGATGAAGTTCGATTCAAAGAACACAAAGAGAAAAAAAAAAACACACAAGCAGTGAGGTGGTGGTGTGATGCGGAAGAAAAGAATTTGAAAAGAATAAAAAAAAACTGTAAACAGTCGTGTGTTCAGGACCAGGTTACAGTTTGCTCTCAGCCTGACGTTAGTGTAAGATGTACAGCGGCATGCATAAGTATTCACCCCACTTGAACTTCTCCACATTTTGTAGTGGGGGAAAAAGTCAGTATAGCTTACAAAATTGTAAAGGTTGTAATTACATACAGTTGAGGTCATACGTTTACATACGCCTTGCAGAATCCGCAAAATGTTAATAATTTTTAAAAAATAAGACCGATCATAAAAACTGCATTGTGATTTTTATTTCGTTCTGCCCTGAATAAGCTATTTCACATCACATGTTTGCATCTAGTCCACAGGACACAATAATAACTGAATTTACCCAAATGAACCAGTTCAGAAGTTTCCATGCGCCCGATTCTTAATCCTGTGTGTTTCCTGATGATCAGCGACTGTTTTTATGTTTTGTGAAAGTTGTTCATGAGGCTCTTGTTTGTCCTGAGCAGTTAAACTGCACACTGTTCTTCAGTAAAATCCTCCAGGTCCTGCACCTTCTCTGCTTCTCCAGCATCTTCTGCGTATTTGACTCCTTTCCAGCAGCAGCTCTGTGACGCTGAGATCCGACTCTTCACACTGAGGACAGCTGAGGGACTCGAACACGACTATTACAGAAGCTGCAGACGTTCACTGAAGCTCAAGAAGGAAACACGATGCATTAAGAGCATTAAGGGGGTGTAAACTTTTGAACAGGACGATTGGTGTAAATCGCTATTATTTTGTCTTCTGGGAAACATGTAAATATCTTATGTAGCTTCTGAAGCTCAGTACTAAATGAGAAAAATAAGATCTTTAAACAAAATCATCATAACACTTGAATAATGTACGAGTCCCTCAGTGTGAAAAGATGGAACATCTGTTACGTGAAATCGTTTATTCAGGGCAGCACGGGATAAAAAACAAAATGCAATTTTTATGATCCTTCTTATTTTTTACATTTTTTTTAAAAAATTATTAACATTTTGCAGATTCTGCAACGAGTATGTAAACTTATGACCCCTAATGTAAGTATTCATCTCCATTGATGTGAAACCTCTCCAGCATATTAGTAAAGAGTAACGATTTCAGAATAAATATATACGTGTTTCTTTAATAACCCAGAGTTTATCCTGAAGATAACACAGCTTTCAGCACAAGTCCTCAACAATGTTCTGGAAAAGTATCAGTCAGGGTTTGGTTATTAAACATCCGGTAACATAGCAACATCATAAACATCTGTTATAAAAAAAAAATGAAAAGAATACGGCACAACCACAACTCTGCCAAAACCAAAACTCAGTGACTGGGTAAAGAGGGGATTAGTGAGAGAAACAACCAAGAGGACAAGAGTGAGGCTTAGCATGATGCTACCACCACCGTGCTTTACAGTGAGGATCAATGCCAGAATCGAATCAGATTCTCAGACATTTCTACGATACAAAATATGTATCACGATATTAGTTTGCTAACAAACTGCCAGTAATACAGAAGTGTTGCATTTAAAGAAAACCCGTGATGATACTTTATTTAGTATCTACAAAAATAATAATACAGACAATATTTAACAGAAAAAAACTAAAATCTTTAAAATTGTAAAATGTTACGTACAAAATTCTACCATAAAAAATAACAGAATAAAATATCACAATATCCAAGAAAGGCATTTTGTGACATAATTGATCACGATATCTGTATAATATCGTATCACCCCGGCCCTAAATCAGGTTCCTCGCAGTTATCAGATTACTTTAACTTCTTACTTCTTACGTAAGCGTCTTATAAGCGTAGAATGGAGACATTTCCCGTTGCAACCTTTCGGGTCAACTTGACATTTGCCAAATTATGCAACTAATAAACAAACAAACAAATAAATTAATTGATTAATAAAAGCCGTTTTAAAGGTCATTCCTGATCCAATCTTGGCTGATGCAGTAAGGAACAAAGAGATAAATAGGATAATAATAGAAGGATAAATGAAGGAGTCCCTCATGTTTTCTTCATTCTCTCTCTCTCTCTCTCTCTCTCTCTCTCTCTCTCTCTCTCTGGGGGAAAACAGTGATTTTCCAGCATTTTCCAGAATAAAGAGTAATTAAAATTGGAAAAGGAAAAAAAAAGCCCACATGAGAGCAGGAAATGAGACCAGCTGGACGACAGGACTGTTTCCTCTCCGTGTGCTCGTGATGGGATGATTTCCGTCTTTTCCCCCGTGAGGTGAGAATGTTTTGAAGGTGAATATTAACCTACGAATAAGAAAGCGAGAATAAAAAGTGAAATTTTAGCGCGGAATACGACTGTGTGTATCTTCATGACATTATGACACGTCTTCACCCACGCTCGCTGATTTGAATAATGAAATATATAATTAAAGCAGCCGGATGTAAGATATTATATTTCAGTATTGTGATTTAACACGCGGTATATTGTGATTTAGTCTTCTGTGAGCCGTTCCTTCACATTATTCTTGTGTTTATTAATAAAACAGTGCGATGTGCTGATGCAGGAAAATAATCAGCGATGAGGTGGTGTGATGGAGCGGAGTTACTGTTACCACCATGTACTTTTTATCCGTTTATAGTTACATGTTACATGAAATAACTCGTGTTATAGCAGCTATAAGCAGTCGTTCCGTCACCAGCCTCTCTTTATTCTCTCCAAGTTAATAAGACAAAATCGCAGCTTGTCGTGTTACTGAGAAACCGCAAAGAAGCGTAAACCCCTCTGTCCTGAAGCTGTCGGAAAACTTAGTTACAGCTTCACCTCTGACTGTTACACAAAAAAAGTTACTGACACTGGAGACTCCTTCCAAAAATGTTACATCGACACATTTCTCCTCACAGGAAATGTCAAACATATCAATGATTACATGTGTTTTTAATCTGTTTGTTATTACATGGCGCGTCCCTGTGAATGAGCCGTTACTATAGAAACGATAACGTATCAGAGCGAGCGCATTAATATAAACCTGCGCTGCTGTCAGAGCTGCTGTTCTAGAACATTAATCAACACCTTCTGACCAATCAGAGCGCAGGATTCAGCAGAGCTGTGGCAGGACTGTGAGTTGTTTCTGCACCGACGTTTCTGTCAGTTTATGTTCTGCGAGTTTTCTGAACTTCTTGGCGTCTTTGTTAGAGGCCGAGTGGCTTTTCCAGAGCCGAGACATTCCTCATCCCTTTTTCAAACCAAACAAAAAGCTCCAACCATCATGAAGCTGGAACCTTTCGTCTTTTGGTCATCGGTCGATCTTCATTTCTGTTCCTGAGAAAGGCGAAGGTCACGAACATGACGTGGCAGGGTGTGTTTTGTACTTTCCCTCACTCCTCGGTCTTTTCAGTGCGTGCTTCATGAAAGTCGGACATCGTGTTCGGACTTCAGCTTAGAGCTGGACAAAACAGTGCTATAAAATTTATATCATGATAAGATACGTCGCAGTACGCTCGTCCGAGAGGTTGCATTTATTTTTTAAAAACATTTAATGCTGATGGTTAAAAGCAGCTGATTTGATAGTAAAATTTCATCTTTCATCTGAATCTTTAAAACTGTAAAATGTTAACGGTTTCTAGGGATTTTTTTAAATGTTTACAGATCTTCTTGTGTGAACTAGTGTTAACTTAGTGTTAATAGCTTTAAAATATTTAAAACGAAGATTTTTAAATATTATTCTAAAACTTTTCCTAGAAATTCAATAAAAGTCTCATCAGATTCAGCTTTTCAGATTGCGTTCTTCCCGTTTTGCTGACAGTTAGCGCATCTTTAAATCGCGAGACGTATCCTGTGTACATGAGAGAAATTAGAAATCATCGTGAAATGATATGATAAAAAATGGTCTTATATAATCATCGTCTTATATAATCATCGTCTTCTATAATCATCGTCTTCTATAATCACGGTCTCAGATTATCCTGTGGTGTGGGGCGTAAAGTCACATCTCAACCCCCTTCCTTATACTTCACTTTGGAAATATTAAAAAATCTTCCGTATTTATGACTTAATGTGAAGCATCATATTCTAATACGTTATCGTTGCTATGGTAACAACTTCTCAGTACGAAGACACTTCTTTTTATTTTTTTTTTTTAGTGGTTTGTGTTGAGGAAGAATGATGAAATCTTGTTCGAGAAAACGAACACAATTTTATTCATTTATTGCGTAAATGATAATTCTTACTAGTTTCTTTAAAAAAAGGCTTCATAAAAAAATTCAAAATTGGGGAAAAAAAATTGGAGTCTGTAAAATGAACGTTTTACAATTTTACAGATTAAGAAAAAAAAAGTTTTGTAAATCACGATTTCTCAGAAAAATATACTGTGAAATAATTTATCACAAAAAAAAAAAAAAAAAACGGAGAGAAATTTCCTATAAACGATTTGTGTAAATAACTCCGCTTCCTTCGTAACTAACGCAGTATATTCCATACTCATTACTGATGGGTGCTGTGGAAAAGTTTTGGCACCCTGCCGCAGTTCTGCTTGAATCCTGCATCCAGTTCAGTTCTTCAGCTTTTTCCTGATACAAAAAGGACATTTTTTTTTTTTTGCAAAAGATTAAATTTCAAGATGTTTAGTGATTAGAAGAATGTGCTTATTGATTCATTCTCTCTCTCTCTCTCTCTCTCTCTCTCTCTCTCTCTCTCTCTCTGTGTGTGTCTGCCCATGCTCAGTTTTCTCTTTTGGTTGACTGTTGTGTTCAACAGTGTGTCACACACCTACTGTGCCTAAAGGTTCTTTATTCCATCGTGTGTGTGTGTGTGTGTGTGTGTGTGTGTGTGTGTGCGCGCGCGCGCACTGCATTGTGCTGAAGCTTAGCCTATAGGTCAACACTGGTACTGCAGTGAAACCCCAGACCCGGGCAGATATCTGATTGGTCAGAAGATGTTGATTAGTTTTCTAGAACAGCAGCCCTGACAGTAGCGCAGGTTTATATTAACGCGCTCGTTCTGATACGTCATCGTTTCTATAGTAACGGCTCATTCACAGGGACGCCTTGAGGTTTCACCTGACATGACGGGTGTTTTTCCATGAAGTCGCTGTAGCAAACATTGAGTTGTGAGGTTTGTGAATATTTGTGGCTTGGACTCACTCTTCTGTAAGTCACATGGTCTGCATTTGCATACTGAACCTGATTGGCTCTTATATTTTTGTGACGCGATAACACTTGCTCGTCAGGTGTTTAATACAAACTCGCTGAAATTTCATTCCAGGGAAAGAACATTTCTAAACTTTACAGACTTTAAACACTAAAATCTGAAGTAATATTTAAAAACACCACAGAGGAAACTTTTACATCAACACACCGATGAACTTTAGTAAGGATTTTATTTTAGATTTCAGTCACAGTTTCATTTCAGAAAACAAACATTTCACCCAAGAGCAGGAGAACAGAAGCCTAAAGCAGTAATCTAATACAATTCCTTCTTCAGCAGTTAAACATACACCATTTGCTGCGTTTCCCTTGGCTGTGTGAGGAGCTAGACGCGCAGCACGGTGGAAACAGTGGCTAGAACGCTCGGTACAAAACTGTAGAATAAAATGTCTTGGCTTCATTTTTGGCCAAAATAATTGGCTTAATTAATCTCACTAACCGAAAAAATGCGGTTCTGTGAATTCTATTCTTCATCTGTGTAGTTAGTATGCGGCACACAGAGCGGAGTGCAAAAGTTTAGGCCCCCCATAGAAAAGGAAAATGTACAACTCTTTTATAATTTATCTACAAATACCAGACTTCCAAAGAGTTAGAAATGAGATGTGGGCTCATCCTGGAACAAAACTAAAATCCAAAGCAAAATCAGCTATTCATTAGCAATTATAAAGGCAAAATTTTACATTTATTTATATATATATATTTTTTTTACTGATAATATATGGATATACACAATATGACTATTTTGGTTATTTGCGATAATGAAAAAGAAAACCCTATAAAACCCAAGACACTAAATGTCTTGTTGCTACAAATATCATTTCTTTGCCTTTGCCTCACTTTGGACAATAAGTTAAATCTGATCATTCAGTTACAACTGAAATGAAAGCAGTTTTTCTCTTTAAAATAAATAAAATAAAATGCAAAAAAAAAACACACCAGAGACCCCTGTAGTAAATCTTTCAGTTTCTTTCTAGTAACCTTCACAAATGCGCTGAATAACCCGTTAAAGATTTATTTAATTAAAAGGTGAGGAAATTAGCTTCATGTTTATTAAACAAAAATGTCCGCATGACGTCCCTGTGTACACGCTTACACTAGCAAACCCCTTTATCATACGTTTTCAGCAGCTTCTCTGATTAAAATTATTCAGTAGCAAGAATTTCAACATAAATTAACATAAAATCTCTAAACATTTCCTACAGTTATACAGAAAATTAATAAATATCAAATTAACAGGCAGAAAATCCCAACAGCCGTCCGTTCAACATTCAACCCGTCCGTTCACAGTGAAAAAAAAAACCTGGAATACAGACAAACACAGCGCTGTCGAAACTCCATTCTGATTGGTCAGAAGGTGTTGATTAATTCTCTAGAACAGCAGCTCTGACAGCAGCGCAGGTTTATATTAATGCGCTCGTTCTGATACGTCATCGTTTCTATAGCAACAGCTCCTGCACACGCGTACTTTGGACGCTCCACTGATTTTTTTTAATCCGTTTATTATGTGTGTAATCGTTTATTTATCATTTACGGAAGGAGTCTCCAGTGTCAGCGCTTCGTAACAGTCAGAGGTGAAGCTGTAACTTTACGTCTTCGGGACAGACGAGTTTACGCTTCGTTGCGGTTTCTCGGTCACACGACAAGCTGCGTTTTTTTCGTCTTAGTAATTTCACGAGAGAGAAAAACGATAAAGGAATAAACAAATAAATAAACCGTAAATGTTGGTAAAATGCTGGGGGGCAGACGGGGAACAAACCACTGATGAAACAAACAGAAGATACTTAAGTCTATTTTTCAACGTATTTGTCTAACAATTATTTAACGAAATTTATTTTTAAAATGTTTAGAAATGGACTTAATAATCTTGTTTTTGTTCTACTGCAATATACAGTGTAATATATATATATATATATAGGATAAATTTGTCTTTATTCCAGATGTTTTCACGTGCTGTGATATCATTTTCTGCAGTGTTTGTAATATAGAATTTAAAAAATAATAATAAAACAGCAACTTCGCTATAAAACACAGAAATAAACCTGCTATTGCTTTTACGTCAACTTTCCTTTCGATTTGACGTCTTTCCCTTTTTTTTTTTTTTTTTTTTTTAGATGAAAAAGTGTTTCCAAAAGCACACCTCGCTCCCAAACCGAGATGACTCTCCCCCATTCTGTGGGTGTTTGGCACCTTCCAGGGACTTGGTACAGTGGTACAGCCCGTGTACCACATTCAGCTAAAGCGAGAGACGAGTGTGTGTGTGTGTGTGTGTGTGTGTGTGTGTGTGAGAGAGAGAGAGATTCAGAGTAGTTCAGCTTCGTCGTCCTCGTCCTCGGAGCCTGACGGACCCTGTCGCACCTCCTCATACCACTTATTGGTCAGAGTCTTCATCTGGATTCGCCCGTGCAGCAGATCCTGACACACACACACACACACACACACACACACTTTATGATTCAGGTGAAATTGGTTTGTAGGCAGGTGGCTGGATTCCGGTTGTACCCAACCAATCAGGTCGCAGTTTAGGGTTCAAGGCAGAAAAACAAACTGCTACTGAAAAAATAATCTTGTTAGTGAGCGAATATTTGCGACATATTTTTTGCGGGATTTCGACACAGACCGGCCGACTTTCACGTGCTTTCACATCGGAGTACGCTAGCACGAGTTATCGCTCAAAAAAAAAACGCCAAAAAAGTAGCCTTCTTTCCCCAATAACACCACCAGATTAGCTAATCGACGTATGATCGACACTTATGTTTTAAACTCGCTCCTCTGGAAGCCCCGCCCCCTTCCCCTTCTCTCAGTGTTCTTATGTCTGGCGTTCTTCACTAAACAGAATCAAGGTCACAGCAAGGTCAAATGTCTGAAATACTTTTTTCCCCTCAACAGCTTCCTTCCTATTTGAAGAACATCTTAAGGATTTTTCAGGCATATAGTTTTGTCACGCCACTGGTGTCGAGTTCTACTTGTTTTTATCTGTTTGCTGTTCTAGATGATTAAATTAGTTCGTCTGAGTTTGTCTCACCTCCTGTGTGATTCTGCGAGTAAAGAAGGGATTGAGGTATTTAGCGTCGAGCCACAGGAAGCCCTTCAGGTCCTGCCTCTGTACGATCTGAGCCTCGTACTCCTCCTCCGTCAGCTCCGAGAGATGCTCCGACTCTACTGTGTTACCCTGAGAGAGAGAGAGAGAGAGAGAGAACATGTCAACAAATTAATTAAGAAAGAACAGATAGCGAGATGATAAAACGGACGACGAGTAAGGAATCTTTTTGCAAAGGATCTGGCTGTAAAATTGTTAGCCGTGTACAGCTCACGATGAATTACTGAAGCATGCGGTACAAAAGGTAGTCTTTACCGTCCAATCAGCTATCACTAACAACATATCTAATATAATCAACTTTATTTATAGTGCATGATTCATGTATGTGCTGAACAGTAAAATTGAATGATAAAAAATAATGTAACAGATTTCACGAGCGTGAAAAAGTGATAATATGAACACAAAAAAATGAGCGAAAGGGGAATAAAAGAATTTATAATTATAAAAGTTAAAATATAGATAGGAAAAGCGAGGACGTAGGTTTATGAAGAATAATTCTGGTTCTGATTTTTCTCCTCTTCTGATATTTCAGATACAGTATAATAGCATCAACGTAATGTACATTTACTGTATGCACCGTAGCCTTCGCGCTTACTAGAGCCTTTAGAGACATTTCTAAAGACTGGTGCGTTGGTGGAAACCTTCTCTCTGGGTACAGGAATGTGTTTGCTAGGGCTGAAAGGACATTTGAACTTGGGTCAGAAGTCTAAAGAAGATGTTTTGAGAAGTGTCTCCTCGGTATGTAGGCACATGAGGATTTGACCTTGAAGAGACGAGACGTGTGTATGTACATGAAAGAAGCTTCAATAAAAACCAAAACCATTCCACTTCTCCAGATTTGTGCCTGCTTGCATCTTTACCAGGATGTTCCTTCTGTGGAACATCAGCCCAAATCGAATTCCACCTGTGACGTGAAGTAAATTCAAGAATAGTTTGCAAGAACATTTTTGAAGTTTTGGAGGATGTTATACCGATAACGTCTGAGACGGACAGAAGAAACGAAAGATCATGAAAGCCGCTTGTCTGCTTTGAGTGATGTCGGAAATGAAAGAAGCATACGGGAGGACACTGAGAAGGCTCTTTACGCAGAACCTGAGTCAAAAGCGAGCCTTGAACACCATCTCAACCTCAAGCAGGTTTGGAGAAGCAAGCTTAGAGCAACAGCTTGAGGCAAAAGTGTGTTTAGAACAGCGACTTGTTTGGTTTAAGACTAGAGTGACTACGCTGGAGACGAAATTGTCATAGAGAAGAAAGAAAAAGTCTAAAAGCGCTGGTTCTGCTTCTGTCAGAGGCCCTCCTTGCTTCCCTCCTTACTCCGAGGTGAGTCCAGACCAAAGTCGGCCTCAGGAGGCTAACCTGGTGAACTGCAACAATGTTGAAGAAAAGGGAAAAATGGCACAAGTTCGCCACCTGCTGTCTGAGACGGCACATTGACCCGGACCAGAGACGGACGACAGTGATCGGTCCAGTGATTCAGAAGAAATTCAGGCAAAGACCTCTGAAAACGAGCATCAGAGGTGGAGCAATGCTTCATCAACATCAAGTGCCTGCACCAGCTCATACCGATAAGTGGAGCAAAGACATGAAACTAGAGAAGACAGGATGAAAACATGGCATGGCAACATCTTCACTGACTCAAAGGCATCTATAATCTACCTCCATAAGATGGACTAATGATTCTGAATGCTTTATTTACCCCATGAGAACAAACTGAACTAACCAGAGCTCTGAAGCCATTGGTGGAGACAAACAAAATAAATTTGCCACGTGGGCTGCACTAGAGGATTGGATTCGCAATCAAGCAAATGCACGTCAGCTGTGGAAAAATCACAGGCTGTGTTCAAAGTGCAAACAAACTATTTGCGATATACGAAGCATGCTTCAGAGAAGCTTGGTGCAATTATTCATCAAGATGGCACTGATAACATCCAAGATTACAACATGGATAATAGCAATCATGGAGCGTTGAAACAAGCTCTTTTACATGGGACAAGAACTGACTTGTCAAATGCCTACAAGCTCTCAAATCCTTAACGGCGAGAACTTAGGGTGACTTAGTCGCTGGCATGATCCACCTTGAGCGAGACCTAGGATCATCGGTGATGAAGATGAGAGAAGCTGATGGAACTTCTGATGGTGGTGATGATGCTCAAGAGAACACCAACACTAAGAAGAAGAAAGATTTCAACTGTTATCATTGTGGAAAACCAGGCCACATTCCTAAACACTGCAGCTCTAAATGGAAAGATTGTGAGAAATCTGAAAGAAAGGAGGAATGTCTCATGGATGTGAATGCTTTCCTACAGACAGCTAAACAGGCTCCTTAGCTAAGAAACCCCTTCCTTCAGGCCCTTGCTAGCGCTAATTCATTGAGCAGATGGCCTACATGTGTGGGCTAATGTGAATGGACAAAAAGAATTTGACCTTTTATTGGACACAGGAGCAAAGCTAACATGCATTCCCACAAAGCTAGCAAGAAAACCTGGAAGTTCACTAACAACAAGAACGAAGCAAGCTGTTGGAGCAGGAGGAGACAAGAAAGTGTTCCAGTGTGGGTGGGTGACATCACCAATTCACTCTTAGGCCTAGATGTTCTGCTGGCAGTCTGGATTTCAAACTGGAAACCGAGGCACCTGGAAAGTTCCCATTTAGAGAATTATCCAGTTTGGTCCAAAGATATAGATGATTGTGGAAACCTGCAGATGGAACCAGTAATGTTCACAGACCAAGTCCCTCCTAACACAAAAAACAGTATCTCCTCAGCAAGACAGCAATGGATGGAAGTCTTCCCATCATTCAGTGATTGGAAGACAGAGGTATCTTTAGTAAAGTCACACAGCATGTCCAACGGTCCCAGCATGTTTCCAGTGAAAAAATGTTCTCAAGCCGGAACATCAGTGGTTTACTGTGATTGAGAGCAGTACACCTGGACCAGATTGCCTCAAGGTCGTCACGACAGTCCCACCATCATCTCAGAGAAGCGCCAGAGATGTCACCTGTCCTCGTAAATTACTTAGAGAACGTTTTGGTGGCTTCTGAGACCTGAGACCAGCCCTTGGAATTCCGGACACCATGTTCATGAGTGTGAGTCCATGACTGCCATCTTGGCCCAAGAACATGGAGAAATGGACGGACCAGTCTCATATTATTTAGGAAGACTGGATGCAGCAGTGAAGATGAAAGAAAAACCAAGGTGGGTTCATGCCACACATGTGAAGAAAGGCATCTAATATTGTGTCTTGCAAATGATTCTAGCGCTTTTGAAGAGGCAATAGCGATAAGATAAATTACACACATCACGTGATTCTTCTGGCTCATAGTGTGGAACAACCAAGGCACTTCTGAAGTGTATGATGAGCAAAATGTTGGGTTTGTGGTCTTTATACCCCCAAG
>CM040990.1:1072481-1100098 GCA_022985145.1 Pangasius djambal | reverse complement strand
GGCACCGATCCGATTCTCAGTATCAGTACCGGTATCAGTCCAATACCAACAAATAACTGTGTATGGGATATGGGAGAAAACATACTGGATATCAAACAGCAAAGACTGGAACTGGATTTGGAAAAGAAATGAAATTTATAAGGAGCTGGAAATGTTTATATATAAACATCTTTTTTTTAGGAATGATTCTATACAGTACAGTATAATATATAAAACATTTTTAGCTTATTTTATGCCCAGTTAGATGCTAAAGCTCATCTATCTCCATGCACTTTGTGTTTATTTTATGTACATAACCTTTTTGCATTTGGAGGCTGCTCATTTTACTGAAGGCTATTAATATGTAAAATTCAAAATGTTTTAGGATATATGATATCATTTCACTCTCCTATCTCTGTTATGTAAAACAGTACATAATGAGACATTTCCGAAGTTCAAAATTGTCATTTGGAAATCTAACAATTTCTCTCAGGGTTATCGGCGTTCTCTGGGTTATCGGCGTTCTCTGGGTTCTTGGCCTCAGTGAGTGAAGCTCATGAAAACAACACGCTGCAGGAAATGACCTTTAAAAAAAAAAAAAAAAAAAAAGACATTCAGCTTTGGTGAGAGCGTCTGAGTGTGAGGTTACACACACATCCATACACTCTGAGCTTACTGACATACTTAAACATGCTTTACATAAAATATTTAAATTACTAAACATGAAAATGAACACATACTCACACACACACATGCGCTTCACACACTCACACACTCACACACCATTCAGACAAACCGAGAGCATGCTACAAATTATATAAGAACAACAATCTTAAACAGTAATGTTATTTTTTTGTTTGTATTACACTCAAGGAAGGAATTCAAAAGCAAAATTTTATAATTTAATAACCTCGTCAAGTCTGGTTCCTCCTTCGGAGCAATTTCCAAACAACTAAAGGTACCACGAGAATCTTTGGAGCACACAGACACTGCATCGATCAGGAAAGAGGCACAAATGAACTCCCAGGAATGAAGGAACTTTGGTTCGAAAGGTTCAACTGAACCCCAAGATAACAGCAAAGGAACTGGTGAAGAAGATGGAGGCTTCAAGTACCAAAGTGTGTACATCCAGCATTGAGAGAGTCCTACATCACCATGGCCTGAGAAGCTGTCAAACGACAAAGAACAAAAGCCAGACTGAAGTGAGCAGATGATCAGCAGCCTGTTGGACGAGTGTTCTCTGGATCTTCAGATGAAACAAAAACTGAACTGTTTGGATATAATGATCAGCGCTCTGTATGTTGGAAAAAGGGTGAGGTTTGTAATCTGAACAACACCATCCCAGCTATGAAGCATGGGGGTGGCAGCATCATGCTGTTGGGGTGTTTTGCTGGAAAAGGGACTGGTGCACTTCAGAAGATAGATGGCATCATGAGGAAGGAGGATTGATTATCTAGAAACGCTGAAGCAACACCTCAAGACATCAGATAGAAACTTCAAATTTGGTCACAACTGAGACTTCCAGCAGGACAATGATCCTAAACAACCCTCCAAAGTTGGCTTAAAGTCAACAAAGTGGAAGTGGTGGAGAGGCATCACGAAGCCTTGAATCCGAATCCCAGAGAAAGTTTGTGGACTGGAGTGAAAAGGTGAGTCTGAGCGAGGAGGCCCACAAAGCTGTCGAGTTACACCAGATCTGTCAGGAGGAACGAGCAGAAATTCCAGCACCATGTTGTGAGAATCTAGTGGAAGGCTACAAGAAGAGTTTAATTCCAGTTCAAGCAATTAAAAAGACAACGACACCAAATACTAACAAAGTGTATGAGCCACTGAAAACCTGATACGGTAAATAAGAGTTGAAATAAATCTGTCTGAAATATATGCACACCATATTTAATAATATTGAAGTTTTATTTATATTTACAGTTTTATAGATAGATCATTTTCTTCAACCCAATCCTCGAGAGTTCTTTGTGTAAAGGGTTCTTTGCTTTCTAAAGGGGTTCTTCTTTAAACCCAAGTTTAGTTTTTTTTTTTTTTTTTCTAAAACATTCCTGTTATATGGCTGATTTTGACCGTGAGGGTGAAAGAGCAGTTCATCGGCTGCTGGATTTGTTTTGATGAATTGTAAATATCCAAGAGACTGAATAAATATTTGGATTTTAATTTTAGTTGCTCTAATGAGCACAGATACTTTTCCACTCTGAAGGAAACAGACCGTGACATTGAGACAGGAATCTACTCGAGTCATTTTCATTTTCTCGAACCAGAATGTAAACCGTCCTGCGACTGCTGAATTCCTTACTCAAGTGGAATTACTCGTCTAAATAAATCCTCTGGTTAAAAAAAAAAAAAAAATGAAAGTACATCTTCAAATTCTTCACTCTAATGTACAAAAGTATAAACTCTTCAATTTATTTAAAGAATAAAGAAAAATAGATTTTAAATCACACACTGATTTTAGTTCCTGATGGTAAATTTGTGCCTCTTTCAACAACGAACCAAAAAAAGTGGGAGAACTTTAGCTAAACCTAACAATCAACAGGTTTATTCCCAATCTTTCAAAAGCTAACTAGCATGCTAATAACTCCGCTATGCTAACAGATAGCTGCTAATAAAAGCAAAGTGTACACAGCAGCAGATAGATTACAGTGATGCATATTAGCTCTCAAGCTCCCTGTCACATGTGTAAAAGTTTAGATTTGTTACAAATTTCCATCTGAAGCTGTTTGATGCTAAAAAAAAAAATCACCTTATGATTTAAATATAATTTGACAGATTATATAGTGTTTGAAAATGTAGTGAAATGTTTGTTGATGATGTTGGGATTTTCTTTTCGAAATGTAATGTGTAAAATTAGGAGGAGAAAGAAAAACCCAAGTACGGATACTTCAAAACCCGACTTAAGTACAGTAACAGTATAGTAAGTCATTGTACTGTAAAATTATATCTGAATAGTCATATATGGAATTCTAAAATATTCATAAGCAAGTGATACATAAAAGATGGAAATACGGAGACTACAGAGACCCAGTTCTGTCAAAAGAAAAATTGCGTAACATATTTTTTCCTTTATTTTTGGCAGCAGAAGTGTTTCAGGATTTTGACTGATCAGCTCAGTTTTGACTTAACTCACGTTTTACTTATGTGACAATTCTGACTTACTCTCTCAAAATCTGACCTATTATCTAAAAATTCAAACATATCTCAAAAGTCTGACTTATTATCTCCAATTTGACTTATTATTTTAATTATGACTTACGCGAAAATCCTGATTTATTGTCTCAAAATTCTGACTTATCGCCATTTTGACTTATCTCAGTTTTGACTTCTCAAAGCCATGACTTATTAGATTTGTAATTTTAACATAATTCTGACTTGTTACCTTAAAATTCTGACTTATCTCAGTTTTGACTTATCTCTTAACTCTCAAAATTTGAACCTATCACAAAATTCTGACATATTATCTCAAAATTCAGACTTATCTCAAAAAAAAAAAAAAAGTCATACTGCTGCTGCCAAAAATAAATGTGGGCTTCCATAGGAGACACACAAAAAAAGGAAAACTAAACTTCGAGTCCTGAAGTGTATCTCTTTATTAGCATTATTGCTGCCTTCTAGTGGTTAATATTGGAAAAACAGTCCAGCTTTGTGATTAGCCAAGCCATGCGGCAACCACACCTAGTTCTCATTTTGTTCTCAACACAAACTTTTAATCATGAAAAATTATAATCTCATAGAAAAAAAAAATCAAAGTAATAATGAGGCATATATTTCACATACAAATGATTTCACACTTTATGTTTAGCACCATAATGTTGACACACAGTAATTTTAAAAAACGTTAATGAATGAAATGTGAGATGAGATGAGAGTGGAGCAGCTTATAAATCAGACATTTTCCTAATTTAAAAACCCCAAAATTCAAGAGTTCAAAAAAAATATTTTTTCAGCTTCAGCTTATGAAGCACTTACTCTTGATTAGCAGATCAGTTGAATTATGTGCTACAGCAGCTACAGGGGTTCAGGGATGGGGAATTGCTGGGCTAAACTGTACAATATATAACATCATAGTCAAGTTTTTTCTTTATATAAGTTAACACACTGGTTAGAAACAATATAACATATAAAGACAAAAACAAAGAGAAAAGTCTAGATGATGAAGCAAGTAATAAGAAAACAATGCCCCAATGATAAAACCAGAAGGAGAAACATCTCAATTTGTACAATCAGGTCTTGAAGTGTCTCTGTATCCAGGTGGCTACTGGACCGTCTTGTTCACGCATTCCTGGAGTCCATTTTTGAGCTGTGCAAGCTGCTGGGTGTGGCTAGCGAGGGTGCCATTGACCTGTGCCAGATAGCTGTCTGAATGGCTCTCGAGTTCTGCACGAATCCTCTCCAAGTGATCAGCAAGCTCTCCTAGGCTGCTACACTGGCCTTCAACCTGGACTATACGGCTTTCAACTCCCATGACCTCGCGATGAGCGTCCAGCGCTGTGCCCCGACAGCCCTGCAGTTCCCCTGCTAGCCTCCGCCTCAATCCCTGCAGCTCACCCTTCAGCTGCACCAGTCTGCGCTCTCCGGCCCCAAGCAGCGCCCCCTGCTGGCCCACAAGCTCAGCGATCCCATGCACTTGAGTGGCCAACCGCTGCTGGCGTTCCTGCCATGTCGAGTTAACGTGACTCATCTCATGGGTGAATAGGTGCATGGAATCTCTCAAGCCCTTTAGGGTGCGGTTTACGGAGTTGACGTTAATCTTGAGGAGTGTGATCTCACCCTGTATTGCGCCCTCTTGGTCCTCTTGAGCGATTTGAACCAGAAGTCCTTGCAAAGTACTATTTAGACGGTCCAACATATCCGTGTGTGTGTCTAGACGCTCTGAAATCTTCTTCTCCATCTCTTTGCATTCTTCCATCTCCGTTTGGATAAGTGCTGCATCGGGACTGGGCGCTGGAGAGCAAGCTGAAGTGCAAAGAAGCTCAAGATCTGTTAATTGCTTCTGGACACCATCCAAACCAGCTTCCATACGTCTACGGATATTTTCAATCTCCGTTCCTAATGCTGGCACCACCTGGCCTTCCAATTGCGCCGGAGATGTGGCGTTACTCAGTTCCTCCACAGCTACAAAAACACGCTCCTCCAGGCTTTTCAGTTTGTCTTCCAGAAGGGTCTTAAATCCATCCAGGGATCCCATTCCTCCACCAAAGACATCTAATTCTGCCTTGGTCTGCTCTGTGGTGTTCAGACGGCTCTCGACATCTAGTAAGCGAGTATCTAACATCGTCTCCAAGTGGATTGTCTGCTCATTAAGTTCTGTTTGGAGTTGCCTCTGAGACTCTGTCAGGCCTTTAACGGACTCTTCCAGAAGCAGGGTTCGCTGGGAGAGATCATTAATCTGACCACAGCAGCCCGGGGTCACTGTCAGACCCTGGATCTGAGTCTGAAGATCACCCAGCTCCTTCCTCAGGCCCGTCTCACGGCCATCCAGGGACTGCTGGAGCTGCTCCTGACCATTCAGGTATTCTTTATGGCAATTCTTCTGAACCTGAGGACAGGAAGCAGCAAAAGGTTACTCAGCTGCAAATATGAGGACTGAGTTGGGGTCTTGGGGTCTTCTAAAAGCAACATCAAAACACCTATCTCCACTGACTTTTTTTTTTTACTAGCGCCCCAAAAAATACCACCCATGGACTTGTTTTTTCCACCCAAAACCTTGTTCCAAAACTAGCCCAATGTTTCACCCATGTTTCATTTAAGACCAAAAAATATGGTTGTGATTTTACATAACTATTCCCAGTCATACTCCTGACAGGATGATAGACATTTGAAGGCTTTTCAAACCATTAAGTGGTGAGAAGCATGTAGTTGCGATGGCCTGGTGTACCATCTAGCTGGGTTGTAATTCCTGACTTGTGCCCATTGTTCCCGGCATAGACTAGGTGATCACAAGACAGCTCACAAGGTCAAGAAACTGTCCAAGATCCCAAAATGCAACCTCTACCATTATGACTCACCTGTCCAATCTTTTCATTGCAGTGGTTTTCCAGGCCACTCAGCCTTCTTTCAAATCCATCCAGGATCTGTTGCCTGACGTCAGCCAGCCTTTCGTCCACCAGCTTCTCCATTAAATTCTGGATGCCCCCAGGTGGCACCTCCATCAGCCTCTTGAGCTGCCCATCATGGCCCATTACCATGCCATGGATCTCATCTAGCATGTGACTCTTGGCCCTTAGCTCATCCTTTACTTCTGTGACCCTTCCCACCAGCTCACCAAGGACCGGGAAGCTCTCGCTGCCCTCTGTGGTGTCCGGCAAACCCTCAGGGATGACAGCAAAGCCCACTGTAGAGTCTGGCTGGCGTGGGGCCCCACCTAGCAAGGTGCTCACCATCTTGGTGGTGTCCTCACGGAGCGAGACACGGAGACGCTCCTCCAGGCCAGAGATCAGACCATTCAGAGTCTCCAAACCCTGTGAAAGCCTCCTTAGATCCTCCTCCATACGGTCTAGACGCTCACCAGAGACACCCGTTCTTGGACCTAAAGCAAGAGGTCATGAATAAACTTCAAATCAACCGCTGTTTGGGAAGAAGCTTGTTCCGATTTACTGTAACTTATTTGGTTACCTGCCGAAGGCACATTTCCGGTTGGTATGTTATCACGATGACTCCCAGGGAAAAGAGGCTTTTCTATCTCCAGCCCTGACCCACGGGTTGGTATCTTGTTGTGACCCCATGGGAAACCCTTCATTCCAGGTCTAGGTCCTTGAACGGATCCCTTGAATGGTGGCATGATGGAGTCTGGGCCAGGCGTAGGGCCATCAAAGCAGTTTTCTCCAGAGTAGCCTGGGCAGCAGCGCCATTCCAGCTCTGTCACTGTCTTGTGGCCAACCTTGTAGGTAGGTTTGAAGAATGTCCGATACCTGTGAACATGTACAGTCTAACATCAGCTCAGGTTATGCCTCTTTCTCACCAGCACTGCCCTGAGTACTGAACACTGTTCAAACCACATCCTATCTGGGCAGTATATAAGGAAAATACCCACACATACAGTACATGGCAAAGTCTTGCCTTAGCCTTTGTGAGTGAGTTCTGAGCCTTTGTTCTACCACAATATTTGCCTTCCTATATAGTTTAAACTCTTGGATTTGCACTTTGGGCAGCATTTTGTTCTTGTTATGTTTTTTTGCCTAGCATTTGGATTGTGGTCTTTGGATTTGTTTTATTATAACCTCAAACTTCTCCCGAGTCTCGAGTGTTACACATAGGCACCTGATTACATTTGGAGTAGTAGACTTTTAAAATCTCGCCATGCATTCTATCTTATAGTAGTCAATTCTGGTGGTTTCTAGAACAGGCATTGCTCTAGAAATTCTCTACAGCTGGAATTTTCTGCTAGCATTAAATAGGTAAGAATGGCTAGCATGTTTATTTTTTTTTGTGATCAGCTAACAAACAGCAAGATTCATCAAAAACTGTGAATGTTGTTATCGGATATTTAAAACATTTCACATTATGAGTAACGTCCTTCCTATACGTCATCAAACATTGTGTTAGTTGGCAAAGTGGATACTGCTATGATCCTGTAGCTATGTGAAGGCTGTAACAATGGTGCAGTGATACTGTAGAACCAAAGGAGACTGCATAATTCATTCATCCTTCATGTTGTACTGCAGAGCATCAGTGTTTCTAAATAATACCTAGCATTGGCATTAGCATCAGCCTTCTTCTTTCAGAATAACAACAGTGCACTGATCTCATGTCAATATCAGAATTTGCAGGATTTGGTACACTCAGAAAAATAGCGTACTAAACTGTCCTTTGTTGTGGTACCTTCAAGGGTACATCTTTCATACCTTTAGTGTGTATCTCTTACCTGGAACAGGAACAAAGTGTACCTTTAATGTATTCAAAGCTATTTAAAAGGTACAAATGTGGTTCTTAAGGTCTAATTCTGTACCTTAAATCAAACTAAAGATACACTATGTTCACATTAACATATAAAAGATAAATTTATTTGGAAAATTAGAAGACCTGATTGAGATTGACGAAATACCAAGGTGGGTCAAATGAAGTTTGAAGTTCTCTTTAAGATTTATTCTGAAGAAACCACCGTACCCACTTCAACAAAACAAGACCTTTTTTATCATACACGGATTACCATGTTATCTGAAACTCAATCCGGACAAACTAATCAGGTTTTCAAATTAGAAAGAAACAAATTAGCCTGCTTGGATTTATGAGAATTAGTAAATCTTGGCTATGTTAAGCAACATAGAGCCCAAGACTAAAACTTGAGGCTTTTGTTGCTGGGTTTTAAATTCCACCACTAGAGGGCAGTAGTACACAGGGTCCTATGAGTAGCTTTATCATCACTGAAGCTTATAATATTTATCATAATACCATTTAAAAAGCAATACTGTGAATACAGCAGGTTCTTACATCACAACAGGACACTTCTGTCCCCAGATGCACTTGGTGGTGTAATCCGCCTTGACGTAGGTGGCCATTCCATCCTGCATGGTACAGGTGATGTTCTTCTGGACAATGTAGGCACAGTGGTTTCTGAAAGAGAGAAAAATCAGGAGATGGGATTTTAAATTTCTTGGCCATTTACACCATTTCTTTCCTGGAATCACTGCAACTTCCTTTGAAACATAACACTGAAAGGGAAAGGGAACATGTCATGGTTATTGTTAATAAGAAGTATCGAGCCACACATCTGTCTCACACCCACACACACCCACACACACACACACACACACACAAAACACTGACCATTTCAATGATCATTTCAGCCCATCCAGCCCTGCCACATGTCTCCCCCTTTTTTTTTTTTTTGCAGATTTTCCAGTAAGAGATTAATCAGGTTCAAACTCCAAGGCGCAGCTATAGCAACTGTTAAATGTTAGTTGGCTTCGGAGATTAGGAACCAATAATAAGTGCTCAGATGGTGGTGAAATAACAGTTTGGAGGATTTTGACGATTTGGGCAGCTCCACAGCTGTTCTACACAAGACCGGCATCCAGCCAGAACCGGAGAACAAGACTGGAAAATGATGCAATGTTGCCTTTTTTTCAAGTTACATAATGGTAGCATGAAAGCTGAAATGGTTAGCACTCATCACCACAGGGTTTTGGTACAACCAAATTTGTGTTGGACGTCATTCAAATGTGAGTCTGTTGCAGCTTCAGCCAGGGTTTTCCCACACAACCGGCCAATTTTATTCACACACTTAAACAATGGCCCAAAGGCATTATAAAGAGGCTAAAGGTAGGGTGAAGACTGGGTTATAGTAATGTGGTTGGATTTTCGATGGTTAAGTGGGTGAACAGGGCTGTTACGGCTCTGAAATATTCACAGTATAATAATCGAATCTAAACATTTTTAGTTTCATGGACATTAATCAAATGTTTAAAGAACATGCACACATTACAGTGCAAAAAATGACATCTTAGCATGTATAAACATCTTGAATATAGTCAAATTTATCTAGTATTTCTTATTATACGATTACAGTAAACCTAATATATGATTATTAAACCTATTTCTAAAAATTTCTAGATGATTTCAAACTTGAAATGGTCTCGGCAGATAATTTTTCTGATTTTTATGCACTGGTTTCTAGAAGGAAGTAAAATGATCTGCTAGTAAAAGAAGACAAGTTTAAGTTTGAAGTGTGTAGAAGTGTGCATTTAAAAACAAGCTGAATAATATTAGATTAATTAGATTATTAATCTCATATTAAGAAACATTAGGTACATTTGCCTATATTCAAGCTGTTTTCTTTTTTTTTTTTTGTAGTGCAGTGATGAAAATGAATGAAAATTATTTGTACAAAAGCATATTTGCAAATGTGTGTATAGATATATATATATATATAAAACAAAAAACATAAAAGAAATCAAAGAAATTTGGGGTTATTTCTTCTGATCATTTTATAGAAAGTAAAATATGATATAATCTTTCCACTCAGTCAGTTAAAAAAATTGCACGATGACTGATTTGTAACTAAAACCCCAGCGATTTTCGGGTGAAAATTACATTCCCCGCACTTCCACACGGGAAACTAATCCGGTCCGAATAGGGCTTTAATAATATTTTTGAGAATGACATTTCCATAAAATCTCTTACATTTATCACGCTGTCATGATTAGATGAAAGACAGAGAGCGTCTGCGAGGAAAAAGACAGTTCTGAAATGTGCGTTAACGCTGACTCGGTGCAAGTTTAGCCGAAGATCAAATGTGTAAAAAAGTTTCAGGAATTACTGATAGAAAAATAATTCATTTTATACCCAATAAATCAATCATTTTTCATTACTGATTTGAAGGCAAACAGACCATCATGTCCATGAAACACACGATTAATCTACAATTAAAACGTAAAAAAAAAAAAACATCTTAATCGTCATGGCATTCTTCTCGCTCCTGGTGGTTTTGTAATGGTCAGTAATGACTACAAGATAAATGTCCTAATGGGTCCTAATGGTTTAACAGGTGACTTATGATTGATTTTTGAAGCGTTGGATGTTTTTTTTTAATGGTTTGGAATTCAGTGGCGTCCCACAGGAGTGCTGTGTGGTGGTCTCTGATGGCGGTTTAACGGCTCTAATGGACTTCCTGCTTTTTGGAGTGCAACAGGAAAACACCAATTTACAGTATAGATACTAGAACTGGCAAATATTCCATAAATAAGATACAATTAATGTATACAGTACTGTACAAAAGTCTTGGCACCCTATTTTTTTTTCAGTACAAACTTTGTTATAGATGTTTATTTTCTGACTTCTACATTATTGATTCAGTACAAAAACACTTCAGATTCCAAACATTAGTTTTCCGGCACAGAATGAAACGTTACAGAAAAATGTTTGTGTGTCAGTAAAGAAAGCAGCAGATTCCATAAGAGACGCTTTTCAGATAAAAACAGAATGAAGGCTGCTGGGTTTCGCTGCAGAAATAAGAAGCGAGTCGACGAAGCGTCAAAGTCTCCAGAAGAACTGCGGCTGCTTCTGCAAGATGCTCAGTAACACTTACAGCTCATTTCCTTATCAAACTGCACACACTGCACCTGAGACACTGTTTATTTATTTAAAGCGAAGGATCGTCACATTAAATACTGACTCTGTGTCATTTATTACAGTTTACTGCTCTTTATAGGATTTATTTAATGTAGAAACATTTAATTTCATTATTTTGAAGGCGTCTTTGCTCTACAGCGTTTCTCTGCATGTGCCTAGGACTCTTGCACAGAACTGTATATGTCCTGGATCTGTTACTGAATCTCTGTGTTTATTCCTTTAATCTTAAACTTTTCAAGTTTTTTCACCTTAATAAAAACCATGCGTTATCTTAAAAGCCAGGCGAGATGCGTAACGCCAGACTGCAACTGTGGAATGAAAACAAAACAGAATCTTCTACCTGGTTTTTGTTCCACAGCTCTGCGAGCTTGATTTTGACCAGGCCCTTGTAAAGAAGTAGCGCAGTGAGATCATTTTAAATCCATTTTCACAATATTTACAACATGGAAATGCACACCACCACCACCGCCACCGCCACCACCACCACCACCGCCACCGCCACCACCACCACCACACTACCACCAACCAGGAAGGACAAACAGTCTGTGAGTGTGTGTTCCTGCCAGAATGAGGGGGATCCAAAAGCAGATGTTCTGCTTCTGAGTCCCGGTCGGCGTCTGACAAGATTTCGGGGTGAAACTTAAAGCCGGCTGTTTGCTAAGCGGTCATGGACGCGTGCCACGCTGCAACAGAACATCTTTTATTCTGCGTGAAGAGGCAGCTCCAGCACAGTACATCATGTCAGAGTCTTAGCACATGGGTGGGATTTAAACAAACACGAACAACAAGCGTGTATTAAATTTATTTATCGCGCAGCACTCTTGAGTTCTCGGATCTGGTTTATATTCGGCGAGCTTGTTCTAACAGCTCATTCACAGGGACTTGTACAGCAGACGCTCCACACAGACGGATTTTAAAAGCTTTCTGTAAACAGAAAAATGTTTATTTAACAGTTATGGAAGGAGTCTCCAGTGTCAGCGCTTTGTACTTTATTTATTTATTTATTTATTTTAGGTTTTCTGACATCTTCAGGACAGAGGAGTTTATGCTTTTACAATTTCTCGGTATCATGACAAGCTGTGAGGGAAAGACTGGTTACAGCTGCCATAACGTACGTGACAACAGGAACTAACTATTTCCATTAGCATTAAATGTAACTATGTATAAACGGATAGAAAGCACAGTGAGTGTTTCTTTAATAATAAATTATTCTATTTAACGAATTGCCCTGGTATAAGAGGGGGGAAAAAACACTTCTGCGACGTGTTGTTACAGGAAAATAATCAACGTTGGTATGGTAACAGTGACTCCGCTTCATCACACAACCCTGGGAGTGATTATTTTACTAGGACAGCACAACACACAGCGCTTTATCCTTTACATATCGAGATAATCACATACGACAGGCACCATGAGACGCACGGTCACGGATATCCACATCGGGAATCGTGTTTGTGATCTCCGAACGCTGTGACAGACCCAAAGGGGTTTGTTTCATCAAGACATAAACAGTCTTTCCACAGTGATGTGTGAAATCTGCCAAGCCAGTGAAAGAGAGTGACAGCTGAATAGGAACAGGGTCTGGTGCACATCTGGAGAAAACAGATGACCTTCAGACTCAGTGTGAAGGATCCAGTTGCTGGTGGAGACTGTTGTCACAAAACACACACCCACACGCACACACCCACACGCACACACACATACACACATATACACAAAGTGTTCATATTTTATCAGGTCTGCCAGCGGTGTTGGACGTGCCAGTGATATTCAAACCAGGCAGGTGAGCGTCAAAGTTCAGACAGTTTGTCCAGAGCTGCTATAAAACCAGATTCTGGCCCATAATCTCTGGCAGAAGTTAGCTTAAGTTTTGAAAAACCAAAGCAGCCACTCCTTCAGTGTCAGAAACTTGCAGTTATTCATTTTCATTTTATGACAAATGAAACAAATAACATTCATTTTGGGCTAAAAATTCATATTAATGAACGATCTCGAATAACCCGGATGTGATTCAGCCATTACTGCACATCTAAGACGTTAGCATTAGCGCCTGATGTACTGATAATATCGTTACACCTGGCGTCGTTATGTGCTTTTTAAAGAAATAAAGCGTGACGGTAAAGGAAGACGACACGGCAGCTGAACAAATTCAACATTTGCTGCAATTTAAGAATATTTTAATCATCCAAAATACTGATTTCTAGACATATATATATATATATACCTTTCTCACTTAGAGCTTAAGAGGAATAATCAATTATGTTTAAACAAAAAGCAACTAATATTTATGTTAATATATAATTGCATAAATATGTCCACATTTACACACAGATTTTTATTACTATTATTAAAGATTTTTATTATTTTTATACTTATTTATTTACTTACTTACTTATTTTATTTTTTACTGCTATTATTATTTCACCCTTGACCTATTCTACTTTTTTATTATTTTATTTGATTTTATTATTTAAAGTAATTCACATGTAAGGTTTTGTATATTAAAAAGAAGCTGTAATGTAAGAGTGTGCTTGTTACCTTTGTGTAATTTCATTTTTCTCCATGATAAAAAAACTAAACTAATTTATTTTTATTTTTTTTACATCTCGTGTCATTTTCGTGTCAGTTGCAGAAATTACAGAATCAATCATTAACGGTTAGTTGAGTGTTATTTCCAAATCCAGGCACAAGGAAATGAAAAAACATGACATTTTAAAGCAAAAATGTTAAAAAGCCAAATTTAACTCGAAATTTTAAAGTGCTGTGTTTATTTTGATTATTTGCACATTAAAAATTAAGGCGTAAACGAAAAAAAAAAGTGTCGCTGATTGGATCGTAAATCATAGCTTTAGGTACAGATTTAGAAACGATTTTTATAGACAAGGTGAGAAAATATCAGAGATTATGTCACATCACTGTGGTAAAGACAAAAGCTTTTCCTCAAGCACTGTTCAGAGATTTATTCCCCTGAAAATGAAATGCGATGCACGCTAGCAGAGACATACATAATCTCAGTGCTCTTCTAGCACTTTCTTGTCTATAATCTTTTCAGAATAAGGTTCCAAATGCGTACATAAAGTTACCTAAAAATAAGAGTCATGGACGTTTTTGCTAGCTATGAGCTAATCATTTATCATTTAGTTTTAGTTCATTTACGATTTCTTTCTTTCTTTTTTGTTTTACAAAGAAACACAACACAGCAAAATATAATTGGCAGCAAGTGAAAATAATTTGAATATACAAATTCAACAAATATCAAATAATTAAGCCTATTTGTGGATATTTTTTACTAATTTTCAAGAGTGAAACATAAGTTTAGATAGTTTTAGGTATTTCAGGTGTTTATTTCAGCAAGGAAGCAAAAATATCTGCCAATAGAATAAGCTTGAAATTAGAAAATATTAGAAAATATGTCTGGAAATATGTTTAAAAATCTTATATTTGGTTTGGTGTAATCGTATAATAGGAAATGGCAGATATAGGTAACTATTTTCAAGATATTTTCATGTGCTAAGATATAATTTTTTGCAGTGTGATGACAAAAATGAAACTTTTTGTTGTTGTTGTTGTTGTTGTTGTTGTTGTTGTTGTTGTTTCTCCTGCCTGGATGAACACAACGTAAACACACTCTCACTCCATCACCTTCCCTCAGTGAACTTTTTGAAGTTTGCATAACATTTAGCCGGAAAGTAACGCAGCATGCTGTGTCCTGATTGGTTGGATGATGGTGGTCTGGGATGGCACCAAAAAAAATTTTTTTTTAAATTTAAAAAAATTCAACTCTAGCTTAAAGCCTCCAGATGAAATTCACTCGATCTGAGAATCTGGCCAGTCTCACCCACGTGAGAAGTCGTGATAAAGATATTTGCTCCCTTGCTTTGCTTTTTCAGACCCACTAAGACCACACAGCAAGAAAAACGAAGGAAACACGTCCCTAGGTTATCGGAGAGCGCGGAGAGCGCGGGTTTGTGTGCTTCGGCTGGGTGATGGTGATGCTGATGGTGATGGTGATGCTTTACAGCTGTGAACAGTGCAAGAAAATGTCAGGTGGAATCAGTTGAGGAGAAACTTTGCACCGTTTCTGTGTAATGAGGTGAAGCTTGAGATCTTAAACCTTGTCAGAAGGGTGTGGAAACTTTCTTCGACATAAAACTTCACCTCATACTCCGCTCATGAACATCCAACCTTTCCCTGGCTTCACTTCAAGCCTGGAGAAAAACTGTTCCCACTGTAAATATTTTCAGGATCAGCTTTCGGTCACCAATACCCTGCTGAATATCCCGGGAGAGAAGAAAAATTCCTTTCAGTTTTTTAGTCAGGATGCCTTTCCCTCCTTTTCTTCCCTTTCTTCCTCTGAAAGTCGCGTCGTTTCTTTACTGAATTTCGTTTATCAGAGAACGTCCAGTGCTGATGTTTACATCTTGATTGAGATGTGATGAAGGCCACAGTAAGTTAAACCACGGCCAATTTTAGTCGCTTATCTAAACCAGGATTTGTTTTTAATAGAGTCTGGGTCTTAATGGTGGACGATTTCTGAATGCCAACCCGGTCAGAACGGGATAAACGCTATAAAGCCTGCAAAGAGTATAAGCCTCTAATGGGACTTACAGAGTAACAGAGAGATGTTATTGTTTCCAAAGATATGTCTCTTTTCGATTTTTTTCCCTCTCAAACACAAGCGTGACTGTTCTTTCATCAGCCAGATCCGTGGCTCGGATCTTGACCAGGCCATTCGATCAGAATTAGTGAGGACGATGTGGAAGTTCAGTGGAATATAAGTTCAGTGGAAGTAGAAATATAGAGATTTAGATAGAGAGCGAGACGCTATTGAGGCCCATTACACACAGGAAATGTGAGAGGAAGCTATTATTTGTTTGTAGCTCGTTTGTTCTGGGCGTGGCCTCTCCACCGATTTTTTTTTTTTCTTCAGATGAGAGGTAGCCAAAAAGTACATCTTACAGTCCACTATAAACACCACTTTTAAAAAAAAAATGTATTTAAGTATTTAAGGAAATTGATCTCGGGTTTGAGCTACATGGGAACTAATTACAGGTAGAAACTAAAGTTGTGAGTGAGGAACTGAGAAACAACGGACCGCACACGCTATAAGATCGGTCCGAGAAATCGTTCGAGTTTTAGGGGGAAAAAAATAACTAAAGCGAGGGGTTTAGCATTAGAGTTAGATTTCATTGTGTTAGAGTTTTGAGTTTTAAAATATCTAAAGAAAACATTTTTGGATTTGCACAATCCTGGGCGAAAATAATGGGCCAAGCCCAAAATGGCACAATATTAAAATTTTTATTGTTCTAACAATAAATCACTGGTCAGGAAATGAGCAGGAATGAAACACATAGATAAAGGAGCTCCGCATGGGAGCTTTTCCCTTTGATTTCTTTAAATGTTTAAGCCTTCAGGTGCAGCAGATAACCAAAAACCAAATAATCACACATCTTTTAAGAAAATAAAAACATCCCAAAAGATATTTTTGGAAAAGTTTGTGCACCCAGACACGTGTTAGTCTGAATTTTACATCAGTTGCTTCATTCCTGCCCGTTTCCTGACCAATGATTTGTTGTGAAGACCATTAAAGGCTTAATATTTGCCATTTTGATATTACGCTTAACATCTTAAACATTAAACTCAGCACGAGGACATCATTGCTAGCAGCACACGGCTTCAGCTAGTATAAAATGAGCTAAATAAAAGTTCCATGACAGAAATGAAGAGCTCTATTACATACTGGGGACTTGATCGATAAAGCTTTACATCCAAGAAACATCTGAGAGTTTATGCTAACTTTCCTCAGTGTTTTGGGTTATAAGGTGGTGTGACTGAGCGTAGCCACATGCTAATCACCAGATCCTGTTCAACAGTGCACAGGAAGTGTCTAAAACTCCACTAAGAGGTTTAACTCGCCCAAGAAGCGCTGGCACGGCCGTTCAACATCCTCTCTCCTCACACACACTAACCCTTTGTGCCTCTTAATCGACTTTAGCGAGGAAAAAAACCCTTCATTTTTTTCCCCGTGTCCCCTTCAGGCGCATACTGCGAATTAGCAGAGATGAAAGATGCTCTGATGGGTCTGCTGAGACCGTCTGCACAATTTCACGATTAAAAAATCACGATTAACACAATAATAGCTGTTTTTTCATGTCAATCAAGCAGAGCTGAAGTCTAGACCAGGCTAAATCACATTAGAGGCGATTCTCATGATGTTTCATGGCTACAACACTTAGCTTGTCGTTCTCACAGCTGTCACGGCCACCAGAGGCTCGTTAGCGCTAATGCTATGTGGTGGAAAGTAACGGTTCTTCCTCTGGGAGCTGGCTGATGAGTGCTGACTCTGGAATGAGTTTCTGTAATCTGTCATATTTTGACTTTTATTTTCTCCTGTGCCAATTTTTGAAGAAAGTTCTGCGCAAAGTTCTTCATATCAAACCAACGAGTTACAATCACATGAACTATTTCCATATTTGGGGCTTATTAGTATAATTAATTATGCTAATTTTTACTTTGTAAGTTTTACTTGTGTATAAGGTATATAAGGTATAACAAGCTAACAGATCCACCACAGAAGAACCAGTGGTTCCTCCATCATTACCAGCATTTCACATGGTTCTCTGTATGGGCTTAAGCTTCCTAAATGGGTTCTATTTACTATAAACCTTTCTATTCTTTCCATAAAACGTTTTTGTAATAACATTTTTCTGAAAGGGTTCTTTGGCATGATTTAGGGTTCTTAGCTTTTAGAAGCAGTTCTGCTTGGAAACATCTCCTTTGTAGGGTTCTGTGCAGAATCTTTAAGTTTTTTCCCCAGACAGACAAACCAAAGAACCCTTTCGGTTGCTAGAAGGAGCCTTTTTTCTTTCAATAAATGTATGTTTCTGAAAACGTTCCACCTGGAACTCTCTGATGTGGCGCTACCTGGACCCTGACCAGGATAAACTGGTTACAGATGTTGCAATGAATTAATAAATGTTCTACACTCTTCTTCAGAAGTCATTGGATGGTTTGGAAGGTTCCCCAAGGGTTCTCTTACTCTTGTTCTCTACAAATCATTGGTTCCTCAAAAGGTTTTTCAGGTGATTAAATGTTCTATAATCAGGAAAAAAAAAAGGGTCATCAATGATTCTTTAGGTGGTTAATGGTTCTACACTCTTAAAAATGGTTCCTTAAGGGTTCTTTAGTTGTGCTTTGGCTGATTAAGTTCTATACTATTAGAAAATTCGGTTCTCTGAGGGGTTTGAGTTTGTAAGATGGACCCTTTTTCTATCAGTTTCCATGTTAACTGCAATATGTATAACTTATGAATCTAAGTTCAGCATGCATTTAAACAGACGTCTGTCAAAGACGAGCATAAATAACGATCAGCGTTGTCCAGACATCACCAACAGCTGGAGATCGACGCATGGCCGTAGCTACTGTAAGATCTTTATATGTTTATCATTATTTCAGTATGTTTCCAGATGTCTTGCTCAAAGAGAACATTCAAGAAATTCATGAAAAAGAGAAGAGAAGAGGCTCTTCATCATCCCATCTGGGCTGTTGGAATAAACACACCAGACTATTGGGATTAGGAATGTAACCGAATGAACGCATTATTCGGAATATACAGATGTGATCTAAACAAATATAGATTTGAACAGGAGAAGCACTATTTCAGGTTAGAACAGGAGAATAGGAGAATCAGGGTATATATGAGAAGCACTATTTCAGGTTCAGAGGGAATCTGGTTGAGACCAGAGGTGTGTATCAGGACTGAGATCCAATGCTACAAGATGAATTTACATCATTCACCCATGCATCCTTAGTAGCTGCCTGGTCAGGGTCGCGGCGCTTTAAATTCGGGTAATAGTTTGTTTATATTTTGGGAAACAGGACCATCTAAGCTTAAAGGTGGTACACTGGGGATCCTCACATCTCCTGTTTCTGTGCATGTTCTCCATGTGGGTTTCCTCTGGGTTCTCCTCCTTAAAACATACTGGTAGATTGGCTAACATAAACTGCTCTGGGATGGATTAGCATTCCATCCAGGGTGTATTCCCGCCTCACTCCCAGTGTTCCCGAGATAGACTCCGGATCCTGTGACCCTGACCAGGATAAAGTTCTTACTGAAAGTGCGTACTGATCAAATTGCGATTTTTTTGCCAGCATTACAATTTCGACTGAACATGCAATTTTTTTCTTCTATCCCGACTAGCTAAACATTCATCATGCTGCGATTTGCGGTACCATCAGAGATGTTGGTATAAGTTTGTGACGTTACGACGAGAGGTTTGCAAATCACCTGCTGTTGAAGGATGTCTGTTTTCCTGAAGCCAAAATATTTCCAGACTTTTGATGTGCAATTTCGTTTGGCTGTAAGGTCGTCTTCGCTTGTTTTGTTAGACTCGCATTCACTCGTCAGATCGGGCTCGCTACTGCTAGCCTCCGCCATCTTTGCAGCTAACTAGCTCTTGCTTCCTTCGCGTGATGGCAGCAACTCGTCCTCTCGTAGGTCAGCTAGGCTACGTATCACGCTAGAGTTTACGTCGCCGGTCTACTTTAGTGTTTTGTTATTTAAGGGGTTGCACGCTTATCAGGTGACTCGCACCTCGAATCGCACCTAATGCTGTGTATGAACTGTGCTTTTAGAAATTGCGATTTTGATTCAAAATCGATTAATCGTTGAGCCTTAAATGGTAGTGTTCATATTTAACCAAATACAGGTCAAAATCCAAATCCAGATACAGATAGCCTCATTCCATTTCACCCCTAGCTGTGATCCATCTGAACTAAAAGTCTATTATTAAAGCTACAGAGCACTCATGAGTACAGCTAGGCTTCGTTCATGGCCAAGAAAGCGAAGCAGCCGATCTGGCAGATTTATTTTGACATCAGAGACGTGTGGGATGAAGACTTACAGTAAGAAGGGCTGGCAGGCAGCACGCCGCTTCTTAGTGATAAACCGCTAGTCCCTAATATCAACAGAACCCGATATAATGAGGCTTTGGCAAGAACGCTGTGAGGGAGTGCTGCTAAAAGTGTCTACACTGAAGCAGGGAGAGGAACAGTGGGATGTGTATCCCTGATTTAGACATTGAGAGTAAAACAGATCACGTCTCTTTAATACGCGGGAAAAACAACTGCCTTTAAGGCTATTAGGTTCCATCTGGATCCCTTGAACAGTGTTTCCCTTTCAGAGAGGGTTCCAAATAAATCCTTTTTCTAAGTGTGAACTTTCATATTATTAATACGTACTCTAGAGTATATATTGAAAAGAGTTCCTCAAGGGTTCTTTTGGGTTCTACACTCTAAAAAAGGGTTTCTAATGGGAAATGAAAAAGAAAAGGGTTCTTTAAGAGTTGTTTTGATGGTTAATTGTTTAACGCTTTTACCAAAAAAGGTTCCTTACAGGTTTTTTTTTTAATGAATAACTGTTCCATGCTTTAATTTTAAAGGTTTTCTGTAATAAACTCTTACCCAAAGGGGTCCTTAAGGTTTTTTTTTTGGATGGTTAATGCTTCTACACTCCAATAAAGCGTTTATAAAGGGATATTTGGATGTTTCTGGTCCACATTTTTTAGGAGTAATAGTTCCTTAAGGGTTTTTTGGATGGTTAGCTTTTCTACACCATTAGAAGAAAAGAGTTCCCAAAGTGTTCTGTGCATGGTTAACTGGACTATACTCTTAGAAAACATGGGTTCTTCAGGAATTTTAACATTCTACATTTATTCTTAACAAAAATGGTTCATCAGTGGTTCTACGGTCTACACTCTTATGGTCTAACACTCTTAAAAAGGTGCCTTAAGGTTCCTTATGGTTAATTGTCCTACACTTTTAAGTAAATAAATGTTTCTCAAGGGTTCTTTGGATGTTCCTCTTTTGAAAGGGGCCCATGAGGGATCTTTGGGATACCTAACTCTTTTATATTCCACGAAAACTGTGTTTCTTAAGAGATCTTTGGTTTCGTGTGTACTTTACTCTTAGAGGAGGATGTTCCTTAAGGGTTCTTTGGATGCTTAACTGTTCGATATGAAGAAAATTAATGAGACAGAGAGAAGGACATTCCAAATTGGCGGCGTGCCGATGAATCTGTCCACAGGGTGGCCCGTTGTGAGGTGAGAACCCAAACAGCAGGAAAGCTGGAGAACTGTCTAGAATAATGGAGCTCCTCAAACAAACCATGCAAAAGAGCAGAAAGCAAACAAAATAGTGGAACTACACAGACTGAGAGTGGCGTTATAAACCTGATGGACCTGTCAGAAATGAATCAAGAGTGGGGAACTCATGACCTCTGCATGATGGAGAACTTTCTGGGGACCAGCAGGTGTAAAAAGGACAGGAACAGAGAAGCCAGGAAACAAATAAAGGAGAAAAATGTCTCAACTGTGCTAAAAAAAAAAGAGTTACAAATTTTATACACTTAGAAATTGTGGGGAGTGGAGGCTCTTTGGATGGTTAAATGTTCTACACTCTTAGAAAATAAGAGATACTCAAGGTCATACACTCTTAGAAGAAAAATGATTAACTGTTATACATTAAAAACAAAAAGAGCTCCACAAGGTTCTTTGGTAGCTATAACTTTAGCTTTACACTCTTTAAAATGGCCCCTTAAGGGTTTTTGGATGGTGGACCATTCTACACTAGCAGAAAAAAAAGTTCCTCACAGTTTTACACTCTTATGAGAAAAATGTTCAACTGTTCTACACTTATGGTTCATTAAAGTTTCTTTGGATGGTTAACAGTTCAACATTATTTGAAAAAAAAAAAAAAGGTTCCCAGAGGGATTTGTAGATGGTAAATCTTTTACACTCTCAGGAAAAAAGGTTTCCTCAAGATTTTACACTTTTAGGAAAAAAGGGTTCCTTAAAATTTTTTTTGGATGATTAACACTTCTACAAAAATGGTTCCTCAAGGTTTCCTTGAAAGCTTAAACGGTTTAGGCGCTCTACATTCTAAGAAAAATGTTTCCTCAAGGGTTATATGGATGGTTAACTGTTTGACGCTCTTGGAAAAAAAGGCACTTCTATACTTTTCTACAGTTTCACCTTTGGAGAACTCTTAAAGGTCCTATGTCCAATACTACCTATATTAGAGTGCTTTGCTGTCAGAGATGGTTGTGAGCAGAACCCTCCAAAAAAAACTATCAAAAGAACCCTTGAGGAACCCTTTTAGCTTTATGTTATTTAGCACAACATTGAAGAAGCGAACATCAAAGCGACACCAAAGATTTAGACTAGAACCAAAATCAAAAAGTGTACAGATTTTGTATTTTTTTTCACTGATTTATTTCTTTAGAACCCTCTACAGATTTTGGGTACTTACTTGTGCCGAGTCATGGGTTTGCCCAGATTAAAATGTGGACCGGCTCCGGCCTTGTACAGATTATATCTGTAGGGGTTTCCATAGAACGTTCCTTTGGCATCCACCAAACTGAGTCCCAGTAAAAGAGGCAGCAGAGCGAGGCAGAAAAGTGCACACTTCATATTTCAGATGAGAAGTGAGTGAAGGATGGAGGGTTCTGTGGTTCTGTGGTTCGGCGGTTCTGCGGTTCTGCGGTGCGAGAATCAGCTGTGCTGCAGTCATGAGGAGTTTATTTTACTTATTAAATCCTCCAGTGAAGCACACACTCCTTCAGACACAGGAGGAGTACGGCCCCTGGTGAAACCTCTGCTGCTCTAGGACCATCCTTTCTGCGTCCGAGAACCTCTGAGAGTCCTTCAATAGAAGAGTTAGAACGTGAGAAGAAGAGATCTGCTCCGGAAAAGAAAGAAAGAAAGAAGAGAAGAGAAGGAGGAAAGGAACAGCAGGTACGTACAGGAGACGGGATGGAGGTGTTATGACGGGTTCAGCAGTTGCTCTCTCTCTCTCTTTATGTCTCAGTCAGCTGTGTGCGAGTGTGTGTGCGAGTGTGTGTGCGAGTGTGTGTAAGAGTGTGTGAGACTGTGTGTAAGAGTGTGTGTGAGCTTGGACTAACAGCAGCAGTTTGCTTGTTACTCCCCCAATAGGGGCCGGCTGCCGGATTTGCATAACCCTCCCTCAGTGTAAGCCAACACGAGACAGTCGAGATGTGTGTGTGTGTGTGTGTGTGTGTGTGTTTGTGTGTCTCTCTCTCTCTCTCTCTCTCTCTCTCTGTCTTTCCCTCTCTTAGTCCCTCTCTCTTTAGTCGAGCAGTTAAAGATCAATGATGTGAAGCAGCAAAACAGCTCAAAAGTTGCTGAAAAGCTCGCTCCGTTTCAATCCGTGCATCGCTCGTTCTATCTGTTTTGAAATAAAAAAGAAAAAACAGAATGAAAGGTTATTTTCCATTTTATTTCCACAAAACAAACTACAGATGCAGTTTTATATAAAACAAACTTCTGAATGCTGAATTCTCAGCTTTTTCTCATTTTCCATTTCCATTCTTCATAGTAATGTGCGAAATACGTAAAAAATGAAAATCTAAAAAAGGTCACCAGCAGGGGGAGGTGTGAGGGTTTGAAGAGGAAAGACGGAGGGAAAACAGCTAAAGGACGTCGGAACGATATTGGCATCGTTGGAGCCGAGTACGGGAGCCAGAGTTCAGACTTTTGATGATGGAGTGATGTGATAACGATGAGAAGTGTTTGGTCGTGAGCGTCCGCAGTTCACTGGCTACTGCCTTTTTAATGAGGTTGTCCTTTTTTCCGGGGAAAAAAAAAACGAAAAACTGTCAAAATATAAACTCTAATACTCTAAAATATCACTTTTTCAAGTGAAACCTGGACAGGAAGTCGCGCAATAGTTGACACAAACAACATTTGGACACAAACAAGAACACTAGAAAACAATTAAAAATGGTAGGATTCATGCTGAAACAATTCCCCTTATAATAAGCTTAAAATCTTAATTAACCTTAATCAGGTTTTACATTCTGTAAGTCATTCAATCGATTTCTCTTCTCTCTCGTGACGTTCATTAGACAAAAACAAACGCAGCTTGTTCCGCACGTTACCGAGAAACCGCAAAGAAGCGTAAACTCCTCCGTCCTGAAGATGTCGGAAAACTTCGAGTTACAGCTTCACCTCTGACTGTAACAAAGCGCTGACACTGGAGACTCCTTCCGTACGTGTTACATAAACACATTTCTCCTTACGGAAAACTTCACCATGTCAGCGATTACACACGTGTTCAATTTGTGTATTATTAGTGGAGCGTCTGCTGTACAAATCCCTGTGAACGAGCTGTTACTATAGAAACGATAACGTATTAGAACGAGCGCATTAATATGATAAACCTGTGATTTACATTTAAACCTACACTATTATTAGTACACTAGTACTAATTACTAATTACTACACTATTACTATTACACTAGTACTAATTACTAATTACTACACTATTACTTTTACACTAGTTATTCGAAGATGACAACATGGCAGATACTTTTAGCATCAGAACCTTCTAACGTAGCTAAGTTTGCCTTCTTGAATAAATTACTGAGAAAATGATAACGCCGCCTATGCAAACTCATTGGCTTGCAGTTAAATAGCCGGCTCGGTTTTTGGAATTTTTAATAAAGATAGAGTAGAAATGTTCCTGGAGCATTTGTAGCCATTTATTATTTATTATTTAACGGTTTAAAATGACACATTTTAATAACACTTGATTATTCATTCATGCATTTCCACTTCGCACCTCAAAGCCTTTGCAATCAGCCCCAGATTTCCTCTTTTTTTTCTCCCTCCCTCTTTTTTTTTTCCACACTTCTACCCTCCAGCTCTTTCTTTCCGTAATCCCGCGCCTATAAATCTCACTCAGGTGCTGAAACACGTTTCGCTTTCGGGTTTCTCCACCGCTTCATTCCACACCAAACCTCCAAAGCCAAATAAGAAGTCATTAAAAACCACATTTTCCACTAAAGCTGCTTTTACACATCGACCTCCATCACCTTCATTAAATCGAGTGAAAAACAGAAAAAGTCTGTATTTATTAATGAATTAAACATAATCAACTTTATACTGAACGACTTATGTTCAATAATGTTGGCTAATATCATATATTGTATTTTTGTAAATAATTTTTCATTCTATTCATATGCTCTAAATATATAATTTGATTGACCATTGTAGTTACTTGCTTATTTATTTACTTATTTATTTATTTATTTTTAAAATTTATATAAATTCTACATGCGTATATATTTGCATCTACGTAGCAAACAGCTATTTGTTATATATTTATCTGTTGTATATTTATAAATTTATTTGCATATATTTAGGATTTAATTCATTAAATTATATGAAATATGAATAATGTAAGAATTTTTTTTTCAAATTAGCATTGCTTTTAATGTTTTTTTTTTTCATCCTAATTTCTTTTACAGTTTAGTAATTTAGGTAGTAATTAATAGACTTTAATAATATTAATCATATTTTTGTGTCTAATATTTGAAGAGGAAGGTGTGCGCTGATACGGAACTGCCAGCTGTCATTGTTCCACAAACTAAAAAACATGAATAATTTAATTTAATTTAATTTAATTTAATTTAATTTAATTTAATTATGCCTTTTTTACTCCATTTTAGTTACTTTCAGAGGCAACATTTCTACATTTAGATTTTTTTTTTAATGATTTTCTTCTCTTGAGGACTCACCTGTCTGATCCATTAGAATATTATTCCGAAAAACATACTGCGTGTAAATTTAAATATGCGAATATATAAAAATGTAAAAATGTAAAAATGTATATGTAAACACGAGTGGAAGCACCGATGGAGACGGAGCAGCAGTGAGAGGTTCTCGCTGTTTACACGCCGGCGTTTACTCTGAATTCACGAGTCACTGTAAGAAGGCCAGTTTACTGCAGGGGTTGTGTGAGAGGTCGCAGGAGAACCCACGGAGAACCCACGGAGAACCCTCGGTCCGATAACAGCATCGACGCTCAGGCAGAAATGCAAAATACTTGAGTAATTGTACTTCATTACTGTACTTAAGTATTATTTTGGGATATTTATACTTTACTTAAGTATTAGATTTATCAGTGTAGAAAATAAACTATCAAGAATCATGTTCTTTCATGTTTATTGACCTTTTCATGCTACACAGTGTAGTTAGTGGTATAGCTATCTGTGTGTGTGTGTGTGTGTGTGTGTGTGTGTGTGTGTGTGTGTGTGTGTGTGTGTGTGTGTGAAGATGGCTAATCCAGTGTGGAAGTTGAGGATGAGCGTCCGGCCCTTCCTCAGTAAAATGTCTCTGTACGCTGGAGTAAACAAAGACTCGTTTATAGCGAGGCGTGTCCTGATGAACTCCGTCTAATTTGATAAATAATGTCGATGTAAGTCTCACTACTTTGCTAACGTCGACTGATTTCTTTGCTAACGTTAGCTTAGACTAGCATCGACTCCACTGGCTAACATACAGTGCATTCAGAAAGTATTCACATCTCTCCATTCTTTTCACACTGTATTACGTTGCAGCCTTATGCTGAAACGTTTAAAATCTCAATCTACACTCCGTACCCCGTGATGACAAAGCAGAAACCATATCTGTGATGAAATAACTTCCAACCTTTCTTTCTTTTCTTTCTTTTCTCCTTTACCACTAAACCTCATTCCTATTAAATACCAGACCGCACTTTTGTTTGTTCTCAGACTTCTGATGAAATTTGAATTTTGCCATCACGTCACTCGAACACTGAATAAAAGCTTTAGCTGTTTATGAAGATCGTACGTCCCATCAGCCAGACGTCCAGGAAGCTGTTTGAGCCGAGATGAGTAAATGATAAACAGATACGGCGAACGAGAAGAGGAACTTGAGTTCCGTATAAATGTTTCTTTCACTTTCACTTACAGCTCCTCAGAGAGATGTGTTTTTGGATGTGATCAGAGCTGATTGCTAGCAGCTGCTTGGAGAAAACACTGTTTATCCCGTTACATTACATCCTTGTTACATCGTTTATCTTCTTACACCGTTTATCTTCTTACACCGTTTATCTTCTTACACCGATTATCTTCTTACACCGATTATCCCGTTACATCGTTTATCTTCTTACACCAATTATCTTCTTACACCGATTATCCCGTTACATCGTTTATCCCGTTACATCGTTTATCCCGTTACACCGTTTATCCCGTTACATCGTTTATCTTCTTACACTGATTATCCCGTTACATCGTTTATCTTCTTACACTGATTATCCCGTTACATCGTTTATCTTCTTACACTGATTATCCCGTTACATCGTTTATCCCGTTACATCGTTTATCTTCTTACATCAATTATCTTCTTACACCGATTATCCTGTTACACTGTTCATCTTGTTGCATTGTTTATCTTGTTACACAGTAAGGTTACAGGGTGAAGAAGTGAAGAAGGTACAGGAGTTTAAGTACTTGGGGTCAACAGTCCAGAGTAATGGAGAGTGTGGGAAAGAGGTGAAGAAGCGAGTGCAGGCAGGTTGGAATGGGTGGAGAAAGGTGTCGGGAGTTCTGTGTGATAGAAGAATATCAGCGAGAATCAAGGGGAAGGTGTACGAGACAGTGGTGAGAGCGGCCATGCTGTATGGTTTAGAGACAGTGGCACTGAGGAAGAGACAGGAGGCAGAGCTAGAGGTAGCAGAGC
>CM040990.1:1057813-1068761 GCA_022985145.1 Pangasius djambal | reverse complement strand
GTGTGTGTGTGTGTGTGTGTGTGTGTGTGTGTGTGAGCATGTGAGTTCTACATTTTTAAAGAACACAAAAGCCAATTTTGATTAAAAACATCATAAAGATGAATGTATTTCTTAATACACTATGATCTCAGCCTTTATATATTTAGCAGAATAAGATAAAAAATATAGGAAGTGCACACACACACACACACACACACACACACACACACACACACACACACACACACACACACACACACTTTAGAGATGCATGGCTGCCTGCAGTGTTCATGTGATGGGAAGCGAGTGTCAGATTGTATTTCCTCCACAGTAGTGAAGCGTCTGTCTGGTGTCTGATTTAACAGCAGGGTTTAGCATCAAGCGTTTTAACCTTCACCCACATACTGTAAAAAAAAAATAAAAAATCCCTTTTTATGTTCAGCACATGATTTCGCTCTAAGGATACATTTTGCGTAGATTGAACTGAAGATGACACTGGAGACTCCTTCCATAAAAATTAAACAAGCACATTTCTCCTTATAGAAATCCCTGTGAATGAGCTGTTACTATAGAAACGGTGACATGTTAGAACGAGAGCATAGAGCTTTAGAAAAGTGGCATCGTTACCGTTACTTACAAAGCGTTAGAATAAAAGTGAGGAGAAATAGATATCGTTAGAAACAGAAATAGATATATTCGGACACTTGTGTTCTTATATTTATAAATATGACCAAAACATATGAAAAGCCGTTGTTGGCACTTACGGCTTCGAGGCGTGCATGGTAAGAAGATATTAGAAATAATTACAGTAAGGAGTAATTAGCGTGTTTTTGCAGCACTGTGCTTCAGTTTTGTCCCAGTCCTCTCAGCACATAGTCGTCAGTTCTTCAAGGTTCTTCAATCCCTCTGATGGACTCACAATTTCAAAATCCTCCATAAATAAAGTCAGGAGATTGGCCAGGCCATTCAAACACCTTTTAGAAACCAGTCTTGAGTTTGGGGCTGTAGGTTTGGACTCGTTGTTTTGTTGAAACGTCCATCTTCCCCTCGCCAGATTTCTTTTTTTTTTTGACAGATGAGATTGAATTCTCTTCTAATACCATGTCCTGCTACATCGGTCCATTCATGTTTCCTTCGATGATGTGTAATGCCCCAGTAGCGTTTGCAGAGAAGCAGCCTCACGTCATGATGCTCCCACCACCGTGCTTCACTGCATGTATGGTGTTCTTGGGATCATACGCACAACCCTTCTTTCTCCAAACGCACTGAGCTCAATTATTGACAAAGGGTTTCATTTTATCTGACCGGAGTATTGTTCCAAAAGAGTTGTGATTTGTCTAAATGCTTTAAGACACACATCTCTGCGCTTCTTTTCTTAGCAGAGGAGTTTAGCGTGAGGTGTAGGAACAGAGATGATTGTGGTGCAGTTCACTGCTTATTGTTCTCTGGGTAACTCCGTGTAATTCTGCTGCTTTCAAGTCATCATGCAACTCTTTTCAAATGACTGCTGGCTTCTCTCTTACCTTCCTTATCATTAGTCTGAGAACATGTTGTGAAATCTTGCGTGGTTCAAGGTATTTGCTCAGTAGCTTTTCTCAATCGAGTATTGTTTAATAATGTTGTCCCTGAGAACTTTAGGAAGCTCCTTCCCCTCCTTCACCAAGTCGAAAACCAAAAGATGTGATGTGTGTAAATTTGAAGTGAATATACTGTATGAACTGGAATTTTAAAAAAAAATATTTCTCCTTACTGAATATGAGTTGCATAGAAAGAGTCATCTTTTTTCAATCCTTAAGACCAGGTTATCTTCTTCTAAGGTTTTAGACTAAGCAAAGCACTAAACATTTTCCATCAGAACCTGAGATCTGAAGTTCCACAATCAGTAAAACCAAGCAAGACCACCAGGATCATGAAGCGGAACCTCAGTGCCTCAGGTTCATCCGTTTATTTCAGGATCTTCTCAAAGAAGTCTCTCCAACTTTCTGAAATAACTGCAGGGTTTAATTTACTAATGCAAAGGGGTCCAGTCACCTCGCTGAAGAACTGCCACACATTAAACATCACATCGCACAACACCTCGAAATAATCTAAGTGGAAATTTTCAGCTTTATCTAAGCTGTGTAAATCTGGCAGCACTTTGCATACCACAAGCTCGGCCAAAAGGAGATAAAATGACAGGATGGGCCACGTTTCTCCGGGGAACAACAGCTAAGAGAGCATTTAGCATTGCGACTTTGTGAAATGAAGCAGGGAGAAATGTAAGTCTTCCGGTCAGAAAGGTTCCCGAATGTTTTTATAGCCGTTGAGCAGGTGGTGTTGTCAAACCGTAGACAAAAAAACAAAAAAAGACAAAAACTTCAAAAAGAGGAAGAGCTTAATAAAATCATCAAACCAGCCCCAGCACAGCGAGGGTCAGTCCAGAGGTTTTCTCAATTTCCTGTAGAGCGAATGAGGCTTTAGAGAGCCAACTCCTCACGCGGGTTAAAGTCGGGGCCGAGACCTTCCTGGAATGCCAGACCAGGATACCTGAGGGAGCAGATACAGGAAGACCTGGCAAAGCATCAAAGCCAGACAGGAAATAAACTCACAGTGTTACAGTGATGAAGCTGAGTTACTGGTACCACCCTGAAGTTGATTATTTTCCTATAACAGCATGTCCCCAAGTGCTTTATTCCTCTTACACCACAGCAGTAAGCCAACAATTAAAACTTTGTATTTAATAAAGAACAACACATCATACCTTCATCCTTTTATAGTTACATTTAATGTCTGTGAAACAAGTTAGTTCCTGTTCTCACTTACGTTATAGCAGCTATAAACGGCCATTCCCTCAAGTTTATAAGACAAAAAACACAGTTTGTCGTTACTGAGAAATCACAAAGCGTAAACTCCTCTGTTCTGAAGACGTCGGAAAAGTTACGGCTTTATCTCTGACTGTTACAAAGCGCTGACACTGGAGACTCCTTCCATAAATATTGAATAAACATCTCCTTAGAGAAAACTTCACCATATCAGCTCTGACATGCGTTTTTTAATCCGTTTATGTGAAGTCCCCGTGAATGAGCTGTTACTATAGAAACGATAAACCTGCACTACTGTCAGAGCTGCTATTATAGAAAATTCAACACCTTCTGACAAATCACAGTCAGGAATTCGACAGCTCTGTGGTTTAAAGATATTTCTAGAAAAACACATTATCAGGAACCAAATGCTTCATTTTCTCTCTAACGTGAACCCTGTAACCTCCAGTAAGTTTCAAGCTTTTTCCCTCTAAAATAAAGCCACGTTTATTTCCACCGGCCCGTTCCAGATGTTCAGCGTGTGATTATAAATGGATGGTGAATGTTTAGTCCTGAAACTATTCTGCTTCTGCATTTAAATAGTGAACCAAATAATGTCAAATCTGATTCATAGAAATCTGTCCAGATAAACAGAGTCTCGGTGGTTCCGATTCTCAAAAATGTCCAAATATATTTCTATATAAACCGAAGTTCTGATAAAGTGCACACTTTATTGCTGTGTTTAAAACACTACATAGAATGTTCTTAAGTAAATGGGGTTCCTTTATATAAATGAACAAAACGTTAACTATTATTTAACCTGCAACAAACATGAGGACAATAAAGTAACTGATCCGAGAACAAAGCAAACATTTAAGTATAGAAACAACTTCACAGTTTACTTTTGTGTTACAGAGACTTTTATCTGCTCTCTTATCTTCTTTCTGTGGTCATTAGCATACACCGGTTTTTACAGAAGGTGTTGATTAATTCTCTAGAACAGCAGCTCTGACAGTAGCGCAGGTTTATATTAATGCGCTCGTTCTGATACGGCATCGTTTCTATAGCAACAGCTCACTCACAGGGACGTGTACGGCAGACGCCCCACTAATAATAAACAGATTTTTTTTTTTTTAATTGTACATATAATGAAGTTTTCTGTAAGGAGAAATGTGTTTAATTAACATTGATGGAAGGAGTCTCCAGTGTCAGTGCTTTGGAACAGTCAGAGGTGAAGCTGTAAGTTGAAGTTTTCCCGCATCTTCTTTTTGCAGTTTCTCAGTAACATCAGAGATTAAATGCAACTATAAACAGATAAACGGTACCTTTGACGAATAAAAAATGTTAAATTGCTGTGATACAACAGGAATAAAACACTTCAGGGACGTGCTGTTATAGAATCAACTTCAGGGTGGTAACAGTAACTCCGCTTCATCACAACACACAACACAACACACACACACACACACACACACACTTCTCTCTGTGAAGTCTCTGTCCTGTCTAATCCCTCCTTTAATAGAACTCAGTGCAGCGCCTTTCATACGGTTGCCAAATCGTGCACATTGCGGTAAGCTTTAGCATTCCAGCGCAATCTGACTCGATTTTTTTTCCATCTTAAATTTAGTTACCAACCACAGATATGACAAATGAGGCCACATGCGGTGAGAAGAGCGAGGAAGCAGCCGCATGCGGTTTATGAGGCCCACAGGAACCGAGTGGCACTATTTATAGTTTAACTGGACTTCACCTGTGTGTGTCTTTCTGCGAACGTCCGTGTGTTAAGGAATCAAACAGGGAGTGATGTGATGGACGAATAACGGCTTGTGAGTGTGTTGTGAAGGATACATCAATGAGAAAAGTGGTTTCTTTTCCTCCGTTCTTGTCATGAAGCTTAGGGTTATTCAGGACGGGCAAGTGCTCGATTTAAACCCTGATCTCATAAATAAAAAAAAAAATTGTTGACAAATTGCTATGGTATAATAGAAATAAAATACTTTGTGGTGTGCTATAGCTACATGGTACGGGTAAAGACTGAGTCCCGAGTGTAGTGAGATGATGGAAAAGTTCAGAAAAATCAAAAACAAAAGGGCAGAAATGTATTTAGAGACGGCGTGGCAAGCGGGAATGACATGGCAGATCACAAGTGTTCACTCATAACATGTTTATTAGGGGGAATTCCTGGTATTATAGTCGTTCCAGACAGAGGTCAAAACACACACTGGCAGGCAGACGAAGAGCTGATTCACATTCATAAACTTCAGAGAGAAAAACAAAAATATATAATACTCAGAGAAACAAGATATTCAAGAAAAAATGTCCATGAATCAAATTAGTTCCTGTTCTCACTTACATTATAGCAGCTACGAAGAGTCGCTCTTTCACCAGAATCATTTTCTTCTCTCAAAACATGCAAAGTGTAAAATCCTCTCTGTCCTGAAAAAGACGCAAAACTTAGTTACAGCTTCACCTCTGACTGTTACAAAGCACTGACACTGGAGACTCCTTCCATAAAGGTTAAATAAACACATTTCTCCTTACAGAAAACTTATTAACCATATCAACAATCGCAGATGTTTTTTAAATCTGGCATTAGCGTTTGTGATTTTTTTTAAAACAAATTGACTGGCATCGTTACAGATTTGATGTGAGACCACTCTATCACTGCGCTCACATGACCTTGGTGGCCATGTTGTTTTGGCTTCACTTGCTGAACTCGGAGTTGAGGAGACTCCTGGGGACATTTTCTTTGTTTTTTCCTAGTCAAAGGTTGAAAATTACAAGTTACAACCTTCAGGCGAATGCAGCGTGTATTCTGTTTTGAGAATTATTAAATCATAGTTGCATAATCTGGTTAACTGGAGAATCATTTGGGGAGTTAAAATCTTATTTCACTTCAAATCAGAATAGGTAAATAGACTTAGAAATTGAGAGGACTTTTATTAGAATGGAAATGACGCTAAACTTCAGCACCAGGATCAAACACTAAAACTGGGAGAAATGGATAAAACAGCACCATGTAGACCTCAGTGTTCGGTTATGACTTCAGGTTTAATGTCGCTGCTTTGTACATGAAAAGAACAGACCCCTGTATGAAGCAGCGTGGCCTAATTAGCCTCTCGCTAGACAGGTTCACAGCCAATGCATGCCATATTCCATCAAAGGGTGTGCTTTTAAATCGGAAGTACAGGTGTGTATTCAATCAGCATGTGAACACACACACACACACACACAGTCTCACACACACAGAGCTGTGCACCAGCATTCATAAACCCTCGTACAGGTTTAAACCAGGAATAAAAATCATGCATGCATTTTAGAACCCGTGGAGAAGGAATGTGTAATACTGGCCTCGGATGAACCGGGATAATGTGACTAAATATTTATTCCCAAAACACAGAGTGCGGGTTTGTTTATATGTCCGAGCTAAAATCTCTGGAAAGGTACGAAAGTGACTTCAAAGCAACTCGAGACACCATAGAAAGGTACTTTGGATTGTATTCGCTCTGGAAAAAAAAACTCACATTTTATCTCTTTCCAGCAAACGCTGCCCAGTGGAAACAGTACAGACGAGACGCCTCGATGCTCAACACACAGACCTCAGAAACAACGCGCTGATCCCCAGGTGCGCTGCAGACCTGTCAGATATCCACATTTATCAGGCTGGAAACCAAAATAAAGCTCTAGAAAGCACTGATAACTGAATTCCGTGACCTTCTATACGACAGCACGGTGGAATTACGGATGCAGCTCATTCACAGGAACGTGTACGGCTGGCGCTCCACATAAACAGATTCAAAAACTGCTGATATGGTGAAGTTTTCTGTAAGGAGAAATGTGTTTATTTGGCATGTATGGAAGGAGTCTCCAGTGTCAGCGCTTTGTAACAGTCAGAGGTAAAGCTGTAACTTTAAGTTTTCCGATGTCTTCAGGACAGAGGAGTTTACGCTTCTCTTGCGGTTTCTCAGTAACATGCGTAACAAGCTGCGTTTTTTTTTTTTGTCTTATTAACCTCAAAAGAGAGAGAGAATAAAGAGAGGCTGGTGAGGGAACGACTGCTTCTAGCTGCTCTAACGTAAGTGACAACAGGAACTAACTTGTTTCTCCTTTCAGATAAAAACTATGATGTGCCGTTGGTAAATTGCTGTGGTATAAGAGGAATAAAACACTTAGGGACGTGCTGTTATAGGAAAATCATCAACTTCAGGGTGGTAACAATAACTCCGCCCCATCACACCACACCGTCACTTGATTATTTTACTATAACAGAACGACACGGAGTGGTTTGTTACGTCCATATTTTGATTCTCCGGTAAAAGGATTTCACAGGAATTGTTTATTGATGATTTATTGACAGACTGAGATTATATAATTAGCCCCGCCTCTAAATATGTTTTATACAGAAGTAATCAGATTCTAAAAAATAAAAACATGGAAAGTTGAACTCCTAGTTGAATATCTGTGAAGTTTACAATGAGAAAAAGAAAGAATGGGTAAGATGAAGGAAGTGTGTCATGTGATCTGCTCCAACAATTTGACCCCTAAACCCAGCTAAGTGTAACACAATAGGCCTTTGACTGAGTGGGTGGGAACCAATTTAGACGCCGGCATCCGGGTGAAAAATGAGGCGGGGCTTTGAGGTTAGGAGAAGCAGTGGTGCTCATCAGGACACCAGTCCTCAACCATCCGTCCATTTCTCTCTGTGCTTTCCGTGTCTTTCACCAGAAACTGGGCTAACTGCGTTTTTTTTCTTCAGATCCACTGACATGAGACGTTGAGCTTTTCTTTCAGATGTTTTCCCACAGCATTTAGTTTGTACAAATTCATTCCAGCATAGCTAAACTGAGTACCTAAAAATGCTATTGTAATGCTAATAATGAGCAGATTAGGTGATGCTAACTGACCTGGCCTAAGTTTTATTGATTTTAGTGAAGCATTAACCAGCTACTTCACTTAGATTACAGCCAGTGTTGCCAAATTAGTCACTAGATTCGGGGAATTTTTAGACCCCTTTAGCGACTTTGTGTAAAAGAAAAGAGGCTAGCAATACACCTAGCAACTTTTTAAGCAGATGTTAGCGATGGTCCTGCACTCGATACAGCTCACAACATGGCTGCTGATTTATATGAACTGAGAGGGAAAGTCCACTCGACTCACCACTAGCATGTAAAGCTGACAACCAATCCCTGATCATCATTCTTCCCAATGACCAATCACTGCTCGCCATGGTTCCTGATGACCAATCACTGCTCTTCTTTGTGAAATTTACAGTAATAAAATCTTCCTGACTTCTCACCACCACCGCTTCGTGTTGTCTGTGTTGTAAATATGTAAATAGTTAGTTTCCTCCTAGTTTAAATCCTATATAACACATTCTCATATACAAAGGATTCAGTGGATATGCAAATCAGTGCATGACATCATCTGGAAAGTTGTAGCGAGGTTTTTGAGCATGCATCAGCTACGTTCCAGTGAAAAGAGCTGGCATCACTGATTCCACCTTGAAACATCGTATCATATCCATCATATTTTGTCAGAAATTTGGACGCCGTGTGTTTTTACTCTGCTTTTTAATGAGTGAAGCTTTCTTTACAGCAAACTGTCAGGCTGAGAAGCCAAGCTGACCTTCGACCTTATTCTATACGAAGAGGATTGTGGGAGCGGAGTGAGAGAAGGTTCAAAGGCTACAATAACACTGCGTGGCGCTAAGGCTGTCGTCAGAGGCCTTCAGCACGAGTCAGAACACTGAACACACCCCAACCCAGCGGGATTAAAAAAAAAAAAGCCCAATGCAGTGCACAAATTAGCCTCAACACAATGCTGCTCCTGTTGTACGGGGAACGGCCCCCTCCTCGCATTCTCACATCTGCCAAATCATTAACAGATGTTGTAGTGAGTGGGGCTCGTTTTCCAAACTTCCCCAGAGCAAAAAACCTACAGGCACATGCACAAACACACACACACACACACACACACACATAATCACATCCTTCGGAAATCAAAAGGTCCGTAGAGTAAAATAAAGAAAATCAGATTTATTGGTAATTAACCCTTTCATAGAGATTCAATTTAAGGCAGTTTTTTAGGAAAATCTAAAACGTAAATCGCCTTCAAATCACTTTTTTGACATTCTCACTGTCTTTACAAACACAAGCACAAAATCCCCAAAATCTTGACTTCCTATGAGAATTCTTTCCATGAGCAATAAAAAAATATTCTATTATTTTTCTCTTTAATATAAAACTCCTATATAATATGTTCTGATATGCAAATGATCATGACGATTCAACGAATATGCAAATTCATCTAGAAACTTCTACTGAAAAAAAAAAGTGCCAGACTACGGGATATCATTTTACCTTTTTTAAAAACTCTTTTTTTAAGCCTTTTTTTTTTTTTTTTTTACGTCTGAAATCAGTCCTAAACTCTGCATCAAGAATATGGCTTTATTATGTTAAAAATTTTCACTAAATATTTTAAACCTAAATCTTTTTTTAAAAAAGATTTTTTTTTATTTCAGGTATAAAGATTTATCCTTTTGTACCTCAAGGTATTCCTACACACATACATTCTGCTTACTTTTTAATAAAAATAAAAGAATTTAAAAAAAAAAAAAGAAAGAAAAAAAATTCATATGACAATCATTTTTTTTTTTAAATCATCAAAAGGATCTGGATAGATTTATGGATGAAAGGGTTAAGAAAGAAAATAAACCTCGTCCACGCTGTAGCTGAATGTAAACAAACATCGCAGAAGTAAACACACGCTGCCAACTTCAGCTCTGATGTCAGCGAACAGATACGGAAAACGTAAACCCAGATTTCAGAAATGGAAATGCTGCGGTGAGGAAGCTCGCCTCTTTTCCCCTCAACGGCGAAAAACAAACACGCCGAGTCCAGCGGATTCCTGAATCGCGGCTCTCCGCAGACATTTGGGTTGTAAATGAGTGGACGGAGGTTTCATATCCACACAAAACCAACATCCGGCAGTAGCAGAAAAAAAGGAAGGCCTGGATAAGCGAGGGGGGGAAAAAAGACTATAAAAGCTATTATGGGTAGATTGGCATTGAGCCTAGGTTAACACAAAGAAAATAATGGAAAGAACAAAAAGAAACAGAAGAATAAACAGAAATAAAAAGTTGGAGGGAATGAAAGAAAGGAAAAATGACAATGAACAATAAATTACACTCCTTTTTTCCTAGCCTGTGTGGAGGTCACCGGCATACTGATAAGTTTTATTTATTGTCTACACTAGCTACACTGTGTAGTAGCTGTTTACTGATTGGTCAGTAAATGTTGAATATTAATTTGTTCGTTCTAATACGTTATCGTTACTATAGTAACAGATCATTCCCTCGTTACTTCAAGACAAAAGGTGTGGAGTTGATATCAGGTATTGAGTTGGCATTTGGCAGCTGTTCGACTGGAGCTACCAATATGAAGTCCAAGCAGATCTCAGTGCAAGTGAAGGAGGCCATCATTAGGCTGAAAAACAAACATAAATCTATCAGAGAGAGCAAAAACCTTAGGTGCGGCCAAATCAACAGTTGGGTTCATTCTTAAAAAGAAAGAAAGCACTGGTGAGCTCAACAACATCAAAAGGCCTGGAAGACCACGGAAGACAACTAGAGTGGATGATCGCAGAATCCTTTCCTTGGTGAAGAAAAACCCCTTCACAACATCAACAGAAGTCAAGAATACTCTGGAGAAGTTAGGGGTATCATTGTCAAAATCTACAATCAAGAGACGCCTTCAAGAATGTAAATACAGAGGGTTTACAACAAGGTGCAAACCACTGGGAACATTCAAGAACAGGAAAGCCAGATTAGACTTTGCCAGAAAACATCTAAAAAAAAGCCTCCCATGCTCTGGAATAAGATTCTTTGGACTGATGAAACCAAGATTAACTTGTACCAGAATGATGGGAAGAGAAAAGTATGGTGAAAGAAAGGAACAGCTCATGATCCATAGTATACCACATCATGTGTCACACATGGTGGAGGCAGTGTTATGGCATGGGCATGTATGGCTGCCAATGGAACGGGCTCACTGGTGTTTATTGATGATGTGACTGCTGACAGAAGTAGCAGGATGAATTCTGAGGTGTTTAGGGCTTTACTCTCTGCTCACATTCAGCCAAATGCTACAAAACTGATAGGACGCCGCTTCACAGTGCAGGTGGATAACGAC
>CM040990.1:1005775-1057713 GCA_022985145.1 Pangasius djambal | reverse complement strand
ACCCGATAGAACACCTTTGGGATGAATTAGAGCGGAGACTGAGAGCCAGGCCTTCTCGACCAACATCAGTGTGTGACCTCACCAATGCGCTTTTGGAAGAATGGTCAAAAATTCCTATAAACACACTCCTCAACCTTGTGGACAGCCTTCCCAGAAGAGTTGAAGCTGTAATAGCTGCAAAAGGTGGAACGACATCATACTGAACCCTATGGGTTAGGAATGGGATGGCACTTAAGTTCATATGTGAGTCAAGGCAGGTGACCGAATACTTTTGGTAATATAGTGTATGTCACTTTGTCCAAATACCTTTGAGCCCCTGAAAATGGAGGCACTTTGCTTAAAATGGCTGTAATTCCTAAATGGTAAACGCCATATTTTTGGGGAGCCTCTTAAAATAAAGCTGAAAGTCTGCACTTCCATCACATCTTGATTGTTTTATTTTAAATCCATTGTGTTGGTGTATAAAGGCAAAATCACAAAAACTCTGTCATTGTCCAAATACTTCTGGACCTGACTGTGTATTGACGGATCTCACTAAAGGCTCTTTCACAGATAAAGCTGTATATTCCCTGCATGTGGTTAGCACATTGAAAAAAAGAAGAAGGAATTTGTGCAATAAAGAAGGAGCTTTCAGGCTTCTTTATAGCCATTGCATTGGTTGCATAGCGTTATCTAAACCATCTGTCTTATATTAGGAAATCTGAGAATGCAGCTTCCAGGTGGCTCAAAGACGTCTAACGTTAAACTGCTTTCGATCTGACGAATGTGAATGTTTTAGCTTTGTATGAAATCCATGATGAGGAGAACATTTTTTAGAGTTAAAGTTTTAAGGTAAAGAGGATCTAATTGCATGTTCAGGAAATGCTTCATGGTCCTTAGGATTAGCTTGATGATAATAAGAAAAAAGTGGTTCTTTTTTATTTTTAGTAGCTTTGCGAAAATCCCTCGCTAAAACAAATATCCAGAGTGCATCTGCTCATTGACTCAACTTGATCTCAGAAAAAAATTTGAATGAGTTTGAATGAATTTGAACAAGTTGCACGTTATGAGCGTTCACCCCACTATGAGAAAAGTTATGAACGCTAACCCCGCCCCTAAACGTAACCTTCGTTAACTTTTCCAAAGTGTGAGTACTGACACATTTGTAAGTACGAGTCCATGTCGCATCACATTATATTTTGAGAAGTTTTCCTTTATCTTGCTTTACCTTGTTTACCTCTTTATTTATTTTTATCAAAGCAATGAAAGAGAAGAAATTGATTATGAATAAAAGAAAGTCAATTATATTATAAAAATTGAAATGATTGAAATTCTTGAAATATTATTACAAAATAACAAGATCATTTGTCGGCTATTAACAAGACCAGCATACAAGATAACTTTGAAAACCTTCCAAAAAAAAGATCCATTCACAGGAACAGCATTTTTAATAAATGTCTTCATCCCTACAAAAATAGGCTGAGCATCATTTTCTCATATCTGCAAAAGTAAATGCTACAACCCAAAACGCACGGCGCGATGGATTCGCTTCCTGCAGGTGAGTCGATTCAGAGTCGAATCACGCTAGAGATCACTTGGAAGTGGACAGAGACGAGTGTCATATCTGCCTAAAAAATGCTGACTTGGTGAAAGTACCCTTATCCTTATCTTTATCCTTGTCCAGGATGTTCCTGCTGGACTGGAAGGCTCCGTGGAGAACCCGAGGTGCAGCGACCTGTAACGCTGAACAAGCTGGTGTATGAGGTACACACACACACACACACAATCCCGTGTTATGAAGAAGTCACTCAAGCATGAGCTCTGACAATCCCGATTACAGGGCAGAGCTGCTGCTTGTTTCGGACCTTTCTTCTGGTTATTAGGTTGATTTATGAAGACACCAAGTACATTATAAGCCACATTAAATTAAGAATACTAAAATTAAGAAGAAGTAAAGCAGAAACAGCTCTGATTAAAAGAAAATGTATTTGTTGAGCACACTGGTTGGAAGAAGAGTATATACGGTATCTTAAATAATAACAGGCCCGGAGCTGAACCTCGTGGGACGCTGTACATCAGTACCAATATGATTTCAATTCAAAAGGCAGCGACAATTCAGTATTTGACAATAATGAATCTGCTACAGTAGTTCAATTTAGCATCCTTTGATCGATATGCGATCAGATTTGCTCAGAATCTAGAGGAGATCTGCTGTTAATTCATGAATGATGATGATGTTGAGGAGGACTATTTTAATTATCGGTTTTTAATTATCAGGCAAATCATCTTGCAAGCCTTTCAAATTATTTACACCACAGTTTAAAAATATGAATTATTTTAACACGCCAGTTGTCTGTCCTTTTTTGATACTAATTGATTCTTTCTCAATTCTTTCCTCAATTCTTTCTAATCATTTCCTTTTTAAATTGACGAATCGATCCAAACTGTCCGATCATTACACACCTGTTACAAATCACCACCGTGTAACACAGATCTGAACCACTGAGCCAGAGAGCTGGCTGGAATAAGCAAGACACAAACTCAGATTTGAGAACCAAAAGGGTTTAAAAAATAGAGGAATTGGGGGAGATCAAAATAAAAAATAAAAATTTGAAAGATAAAGAGAATCGAAACAAAGACGTAGGCAATAAAGAGACTTTCACATCCGGTGAAGTGAATGTCTGCTCTGTCTTATGTTTGTCCTTCGTCTGGTGTTTACTGTTAACATTAAAGGTCTACATTCAGAGCCTGGCTGTCACACTGATGATCGGAAACTTCTCGACAAAAGCGGCAGTTTGTCTGTGAGGTCTCTAACACAACAAGACACAGCACTAGAGCACACTGGAGCCATCATTATCCAACAGAGATGTTTGGCCAAAGTCAACAAGACAAGGCCAGAAAAGCAAACTGGAATGGCAGGAGCACGAACAAATGCAGCCACAGCTATTTCCTGTCATGCTGAATAATAGGAACAAAATCAATGTCCATCCCTTGTGTAATGCATGTGTGATTATCATGGATGACCCTTGGAAACAGTCATGATGAACGGATCAATTATGGACTTTTATCCAGCTTTCCAACACTGGAGCCGTTTTATCGGCGTGGTCCAACAACTGACCTTAAACTCTCATTATGTAAGGAATAAAACACTTGACGTCATGCTGTTATAGGAAAATAATCAACGGCATGGTGGCGTGATGAAGCGGAGTTACCGTTACCTCCCTGAAGTTGATTATGTTCCTATAACAGCACGAGATTTATTCCTCATATACCACATCAGAATGTGCGGATGTGCTGTTACTATAGAAACGATAACGTATTAATATAAACCTGCGCTACTGTCAGAGCTGCTGTTATAGAGAATTAATCAACACCTTCTGACCAATCAGAATCCAGAATTCAACAGTGCTGTGGAATAAACGTGAGTTTGCTAGAGTTTCAAATCTCATTTGAAGAGTTAACATGACACATAATGGGTGAAACGTTTTTTATATTACGGTAATTTTGTAGTTTCATGACATCAATATCGTGAAGCCGCAATCTCCAGAGCGAAGCCTGAAGCGGGCCGAGAGAAACAGAGCGGCGGAGAAGTTGAATGAACACGTGCCAAGATTCCATGCAGTTAAAACATGCTCATATTATCCACTAACATAAAAGCTCAGAGCCCTTAGCTCTGTTCTGGGATAATTTCTGATATTATGGGAATATAAATCAAAGGAATTTGGCGGGCGAGAGCGCTAATCCACCACAGCTTTGCCATGGTGGGAAAATGGTGTTTACAAAGATCTCATTTCACTGGGATTGGCAGAATGAATGCTGCCAATGTGGTGTCAATGAATGCTGGCGCTGTCACTAAGCGAGCAGCTGGACTGGAGAATTCAAAGAACCTTTCAGCTACAAAAGCACAACACTGGCTAATCACATTAGCGTGAAAACATTGTAGGGGTCATTAGCAAGGCGTAATTGTCATCATGCATTCTGCAGCCAATTATTTGTCATTCTTTATTACCAGCATTAGCATTAGTATTCTTTAAAATCATGTGCAAGGATGAGCTTTAAGGTGCAACAGTCTACACACAAGTGTGTTATGTGGCTGAGAAATGCTTCTTGTCTGTGTTTATGTGGGCCTCCTGTCCGTCTTTTTTATAGCCACGCCCACAGTGGTGTTTCACTCCGCCCTCATCTCAGTCTATTCGGAAAGGAAAACATGGCGGAATCCGGTACCAGTGCAGCCAGATAATTTTACTAGAATTAAAAGATAGAAGAAAGATTTTGATAACACTTTACAATACAAACTGTACACGACTAATCATGCACTAATACCTGAGTTAGTACTTACTTAAATATGAACTAATGATGAGTTAAGGGATGTACTAATCACGAACTAATGAAGAGCTAACCTTAACTACGACGTGAGTTTTATGAATTCATGCGTGAATAACAAGCATCTTAAGTACATGTTAATGTTAGTTCATGTTTGTTAGATAATGCATTAATTAACACTGCTACAGGAATAAATGTTACTGTATTAATTTCACCCTCGGGGGTAAAGGAGCAGTGTCCCGGGCCCCATAGCCTCCCAGAGCAAGTTCTAGTACTACAGTGGGCTTTGAAGAGAAATGGATGGAGAATAACGCAAAACGAATAAAATCAGTGTTTATTATTAATGAGTCTTTCTACGTTCGTTAAGGAGGATCATTGTGAAATTATGAAAGTAATCCAGCGCCATCCAGTGATGTTTGTGCACAGCAGCATATGGCAAATTATATAAACAATTTGAAATGATGCACGTTTAATTCATATTCTTTCTTATGGAGCAGGTTTGATTTAGTTTACCTCTGCGTGTTAATTAATACATTAACTAACAAATGTCATAACATGTTTAAGGTGGTCGTTATTTATGCATGAATTCATAAGACTCACATCTTAGTTAAGGTTAGCTCTTCATTAGGTTGTGATTAGTACATGCCTTATCTCATCATTAGTTCATATCTAAGCATATATATATATATATATATATATATATATAAGATATTCTTGACTGTTCTCGCAGATCAGGATGTGTTTATGGTGTTATAACTCGGATATCAGGCAGATGAATGGCTGAGTGAGCAAACCCAAACCACAGGTCAGGCTAAAACCCCATCACCTAGCTAACTGAACTCCTGAGGACATCATAGGGGGCGTGGCTTTGGGTACAAGGGCACAAACGGGAAGTGGAACATCATTCCAGTGTTGTTGTACTTCCCCTGATTAAATATTAGAGCTCCAGTCTTGACTAAAGCACCTTTAAACAGTCCGAGTTGAGTGTGTGGTGAGAATTTGCTAATGAAATTCCACACATCTGTATTCAGACCTCAGATGTAACTACAGACTTAAGCGCTATTCAGAAGTTACGTGAGAGTTATACATACAGGGCGGAGTTTGTCTAAAACAGGGGCGTGTCTCAGTTACACTTCATTCTGATTTTGAACTTAAGCACACCTTATTGCGTGATATCGGCTCGAGTGAGGAGCAGGATCAAGACCAGCACCACTGTCTGACAGTTTGATTTAACCAAAGCACGTCACACTGAAATTTATGTTCTGGCTGTAAATACACTCAAACACACTATGGAATGTTGTTTGAGGCAAAAATAAATACATAAATATGACACAATTCATCTATAAAATGCACTAAACTGTTTTTTTTTTTTTCACACAGAGGACATCGGAGGAGAAGCCTCTTAATCAGAGACAGTGCTTATCTTGAGGAGTGAAATTTTTATGTCTAAAATTGTGAATGAGTTGTAGGTGTAGCAGATGAGTGCTTGGTCAGCTTATCCTTCAATCTGTGGGCATGTTTTCTTTACAGGAGAGCGCATCGGATTAACCATTATCTTTCTCTTGCTTTTATGTTACATCATATTTCTATCCCTGATTTTTTTCCCGTTTAAAGGTGAGCTACTGAAACCCCGTCTCAGACCCTTTTACTGAAGAAGGAGGTGTGAACTACACGCAGGTAATTTTGATAATCTGAATGTGGAGCTCAGAAAATCAACTAAGCAGCTGCATGGATATAAATCTGAATGCGTACAGATTTACCTGTGTAAATATTTTGACGTAACTTTTGGACTTAAGTGAATGCGATTTACTTTTCAAAACCATAAAAGGAAACTTGCAGTTATACAGTCCTGAAATAATACTGAAATTTAGTTAACTGGAAAACTAGTTTAAAACAACGTCCAGAATCTGTCTGAGAGAGCAAGGCAAAAAGCAAGTGATAATTAACTGAAAGAATCATCAAGCGCATCTGACACAGCTTCAGGGATATCTCATGAACTTCAGGAATATCTCAAACCCACACTGCACACCAGATACACTGTCAACGATGACGAATGGTTGTAATCGCCAGCACAAACCACATCTCTGCTGTCACACACTCTGGAATGGAAAGTAATGGAAGATCTATGTGACCCTGGTGGAGCGACGACGTTCCAGCAGTGGGATTGGGGGACGCGACCTCGTGCTGGAAACGCAGCCTTTTTGAGCTGCCAAGTGGAGAAACTCGTGCCATCATCAGGCTCAGCACGAGAACCCTGGGCTCCGCGACGCCAGCTCCATTCCCTCAGATCTTGGCTCGATACCAGCCTTTGTCATTAAAGACATCTGCCGGGAATGAGATACATTTTCTAGATTAGTGGATTTTCATCTTTTTTCCCAGCACTATACAAGAAAGTGAGACAATTAGTTTGATCTCCAGGCCAAAGGACACACACAATGTAGAAAGACACAAACCGCTTCATGGCTCCAGGTTCTGATTTGCAGAAAGGCGTGGGGAAATATGATTAAAAAGAACAACACTTAAAGTCCCACAATGTTCCACAACATTAAAACTCTAAATGGAAAAATTATATGATAATTTGGAAAATTGCTGTGGTTTAAGACAAACAAACCACCTTTGTGTCATGCTGCTGTGGGAAAATAATCAACAGCAGAGTTACTGTTACCACCCCGGAGTTCCGAAGTGATTATTATCCTATAAAAGCATGGCCCGAAGGTTTATTCCTCTTATACCACAGCAATTTGCCAACAGTTTTTTGTATTGATTATTATACTTTTTATCCATTTATAGTTAAATCTTTCTCTCTCTTGAAGTTAATAAGACTAATAAACTAATAAACTAATAAACTCCTCTGTCCTGAAGATGTCAGAAAACTTAAAGTTACCGCTTTACCTCGGACTGTTACAAAGCGCTGACACTGGAGACTCCTTCCATAAATTTTAAATAAATATCTGTGATAACAGGAAATAGCTTCTTTCACAGATGTTCCACAGTACGTTGCTGTGGTATAAGAGGAATAAAGCGGTAACAGTGGTAACAGTAACTCTGCTTTGTCACACCGTTATCTTGGATTTGTCATTTTTACCTTGTATTTTTTAATCACTGTATAAATAAAGATACCCAGGAGAAGTCGTAGTCATTGTTTGTTGTTATTGTTGTCGACGGATTACGTGAATGACCTTGGATCCTTGGCGTGTGGTTGAGGAAATGTCCAACATTAACCTCTGAACCATGGCCACTAAATGTGACTCCCTTGAGAAAAGAGCCGTTTCCTGTCCTGCTGAGGCAACGCGGAGTTGCTCCAAGGTTCCTACACTGGTGGTAAGCTTGTGTGGCCTTTTGAGAACATCAGTGCAGAAAAAACAAGCACTGCTGTCCAAGAAATCAGCCAAGAAGAGTCCCAATCTACACTAAATAGCGTATAACAACGAATACAACAAAACGGTCATATATTTCACTTGTGCAGACGTGGACATGGCCAATCAACTTAACGATCATCTGCAGCCCAATGATGATAAAACCCAATATTGCACTGATCATTATGGAAAAATCCCAGGATAATGGGAAACATGTATAAAGTTCTGAACTGCGTGAGAGTCGTTTTTTTTAAATCAGCTCTTCATATCACAGACTCCTATCACTCCTGCGTCCTTCCAGATAGCGGCTAGTCTCTGATGCTGTTGGAACACATTCATTTTCCGTTTGTGGAACGGCACAGTGATGATATCTCTAAAGCACATACACAGGTTGGACGCTTTTCACTTGCCTCGTGCTCCTATCTCAGCTGGCCGGACGCCACAGAGGGCTCTCACTGTTTAGTTTTCTGCACAGAACAAGCACAAGTTCAGAGGAGATAATAAAAACAATAAAAATATATATAAACTGGTGGTGTACAGTGCCTTGCATAAGTGTTGACCCCCACTGAACTTTTCCACATTTTGTAGTGTTATAACCTAGAACTGAAATGGACTTCACTGGGATTATATGCCAGAAATCTTCAAAACAAATCCCATAATAATGAAGTTGAAGGGAAAAAATATATATCTTGAAACATATTTTATAAAATTAAAACTGTAGTTGTTGTGATTGCAAAAGTATTTACTCCCGTTGCTGTGAAACCCCTAAATTACTTCAGTTGCCGTCAGAAGTCACAGTTTAATGGAGTCGACCTGTGTGCAGTGTCCAAGTGTCACTGTAAAGAGTCTCGATATAAATACACCTGTTCCTGGAACAGCCCAGAGTTCACTAGAGAACAAACCTAAAAAAAAATCAGCATCATGAAGACAAAGGAGCGATCCAAACATGTCCTGGACAAAGGTCTGGAAAAAGATTAGTCAGGGTTTTGTTATAAAAATTATCCCAAACTTTGGCAATCCTGCAGAGAGACATTAAAACCATTATTAAAAATGTTGAGAATATGACACAACTGTGACTCTGCCTAGAGGAGGCGATCCACCAAAACTCAGTGACTGGGTAAAGAGGGGATTAGTCAGAAAAGCAACAAAGAGGCGAAGGGTAACTCTCAGCATGATGCTACCACCACCGTGCTTCACTGTTTAGGTACATTAAAGTATACATTTCAGGTATATATGTATGCTATAATTTAAGTTTTAGTTTTGCTTTTCCTGGAATCTTGCTGAGGTTCCCTTCCCCAACTTGGCATGTGACATCATTTATGCAATTCTTTGTGACTCATCTGTGAATCATCTTAGTAAATCAGGGCCTCTATTTATTCACTCACTCACTCACTCACTTTCAGTAAATGCTTCATCCTGGGTCAGGGTCATGGTGGATCCAGAGCCCATTCCACTTAAAAAAATCTGTATATAAATCCAGGCAAACAGTTCCACAAGAGATCATAATGTCATAAAACTAGCCAAAGGTCAACAAGCAGTGAAGCAGAGAACACAAAATGAATACAGCGAGTGAGCAATACGGCCTCCATGTCCATATCTGTGTGTCATCTCTTGGATGCTGGATGTACTGGACATCTGGACCTCAGGCAGGAGATGAGAAAAGGCAGAACACCTGAAACACCAAACACACACACGCACACACACACACACACACACACACACACAGACAAAACACATGAAAGAGTGGAGCATAATAATGATAGCAGAAATCCCAATCCACTGAGCGTTTCCAACAAGAGCGCAATAGGGAAAGCAAATTTCCGAAACCTTACAAAGTATTGACTTGCTTTAATACAATTTCACACTAATAAGCCAGACTGTGAATAAATCCAGTATCTCATTCTCCACCACGCACACGTTCCATATTTTTTTTGCATCTAATCAACGTCTGAGCTCTGCTGAAGCACATCCGCTGCCAAACGAGCGCGTTCTCATTCCTTCATCCTGTTCTTTATCTGCTTTCTACACTTACGCTTCCATCATCGCTGCCATACACACACACACACACACACACACACACGTAGGAAGGAGGTTAGAAGGCACGGACCGTGTTTGGTTTTGTCCAGATGGCCGTTGTAACTTTCAGCTTGGCTTTCAAAGCAGTCTAATCCGTTTGATTAGCTAAACCCACGAACCACAGATGAAAACAAAGAGCTCTTTCAAACCCGAATCTGTAGCTCCAGACACCGACGAAATCTCCATCGGGATCTTTACGCATTTTCTTTTGCATTCGTTTCTACCCCTTGGATAAACGTTACGTCTTTTTCTTTACGCCTTTAAAGGCGGCCATAAGGAGCTTTGTTATTATGTCTATCAGCGATAAGCGCCGATATTAAAAGCCGCTCTTGGATGTATTTACAGCACACAATAGGCCGTAATCAAGCGCGGGTGTTTGGAGGACGATCTGAGAAAAAGATTCATGACTAGATTTCCTCTTATATAATGAATATTCTGTCTCTAAAACAACACTTCAGGACTCTTAGCAATGAAGTCCCAGTTTAGTTTTTGTCCCATTAATGTTGCCATAGTGACATGTTTCTTGATCTTAATCCCTTTGTCAGGCCTGGACAATGCAAGACGTCATGACAGAGTGGAGTGATGAAGTGCAGTTACTGCTACCCCTCCAAAATGTTATATTTTTCTTATAAAAGCACATCTTGAAGTATTTTTCTCCCATTATACCACAGCAATTTGCCAACATTCATACATTTTATCCATTTATAGTTACATTTAATGTTGTGAAACAAGTTAGTTCCTGTTGTCACTTACATTATGGCAGCTATAAACAGTCGTTCTCTCACCAGCCTCTCTTTCTTTCTCTCTCTTGAGGTTGATAAGACAAAAATAATCGCAGTACGCATGTTACTGAGAAAACACAAAGAAGCGTAAACTCCTCTGTCCTCTGAACAAAGTGCTGACACTGGAGACTCCTTCCATCAATGATTTGTGAACACATTTGTCCTTATAGAAAACTTCACCATATCAACGATTACACGTTTTTAATCCATTTATATGGAGCTTCTGCTGTACAAGTCCCTGTTTCTATAGAAACGATAACATATTAATATAAATCTTAAATTTAAAAAATGAATCAACACCTTCTGACCAATCAGAATTGAGAATTCAACAGCAGTGCGTACTTCCATGATTGAAAACAACACACTGCCTCCTGACCAGGACAAACCCTGCTGAAGTCCATACGGAAAGTTTTGACGTGAACGTTGACGATATGTTGAAGAGATTTTTTTTAATCCTCTTGGACGCGTTTTTAAGTCTTGACCTTGGTCTTGGGGTTTTTTTGTTTTTTCCGATCAGCTAACACACAGTGCTGTTGTACAGTTATAATGTGACACAAGGCATTTCAGAAATGCGTATTTTGAATGTTACTTTTTCAGGAAGGAGATAAAATATGGCATTTCATGAAGCATATTTTATATTTTAAAGGACATATTTATTGTGCTGGAATCGAAGCACCGTCAGGAGGACAGAAGGCTTCCAAAGCAAGCATACACTGGCCCTGTCCTGTTGGTGCGGCTTCTGGAACAGAAAAACGTGGATCTGGGAAAACATGGAGTGTTTTCACCCTTTAAAAAGGCAGATGGGAAATTCAGTCTTCCAGTAGTGAAAGGTTTACGATTCAGGAGTGTGGAGATGTGTTTTTCATTTAACATGGGACTAAAAGGCAGCTAGATCTTTGTTCCTGTGGTATTACTAGTGTAATTATATTAAATGAACAATGCTAACTCTAACTCTTCTGTCCATCAAGCCATGCAGCTGTGATTCCACAAGCGTTCAGAACATCTGGGAGCCATCCGCTGTCCTGAAGCCCAAGCAGATGGAAAGAAAACATGGATCAATCCAATGTGCCAAATGGCATTGGCTGTGGATTCTATAACAGTCTGGCAGGTAAGCGAGGTGAGAATTCAGTTAGACACGAACGCAACCCGAACATTACAGTTCTGTCGAAGCCCTGGATGAACTATAACTGTAAACACCAAAATAAAGCCACTCTGCCAACAGGGAGAGGAAAAAATTAGCCAAGGTAGATTAGCATGCTAGCAAGAGAGAAGAAAGTCTCTGTGTTTGTTACAAATAGAAGTTCTAATTGAATTTTTTTATCACTGTAGCTGTCCATAAGGTTATTTGTGCAGAACGCAGACCACAGAAGACGTGTCCTCGAATCCATATAAGGAAATGTGGGTGTGTCATTGGGTCTACATGTGGAACTGAGCGGGTTTGTCTTTACCACCACAGATGAGAATGTTGAAGTGTCTTTAAGTCCATATGTGGAAGTCAAGACAGCAGAAGGAAGTTGTCACTCCACCTCCTGACTCCACCGAGGATGCTGTCACTCCACCTCCTGACTCCACCGAGGATGCTGTCACTCCACCTCCTGACTCCATGGAGGACATCATAGCGCCAAGGATATCAGTGCAACTCCTCCTGACTCCACTGAGGATGTCATCTTCCTCCTGCTGCTCTGCCTCCTGACACCGCCAAGGACATTATAACTACATCTCCTCATTTCTCCAAGGTCATTATAACTACACCTCCTGACTCTGCCAAGGACATTATAACTACACCTCCTGACTCTGCCAAGGTCATTATAACTACATCTCCTCATTTCTCCAAGGACATTATAACTACACCTCCTGACTCCTCCAAGGACATTATAACTACACCTCCTGACTCCTCCAAGGACATTATAACTACACCTCCTGACTCCACCAAGCACATTATAACTACACCTCCTGATTTCTCCAAGGACATTATAACTACACCTCCTGACTCCACCAAGCACATTATAACTACACCTCCTGATTCCTCCAAGCACATTATAACTACACCTCCTGATTTCTCCAAGGACATTATAACTACACCTCCTGACTCCACCAAGCACATTATAACTACACCTCCTGATTTCTCCAAGGACATTATAACTACACCTCCTGACTCCACCAAGCACATTATAACTACACCTCCTGATTCCTGCCCCTAACACCGTTGATCCACCTCCTGACTCTGCTGAAGACACTGTCGCTTCACCCCCTGACTCCACCAAGGATGTTGTCTCTCCACCTCCTGACTCCACCAAGGATCTTGTCACTCTGCCTCCTCACTCCACAGGGAATGTCATTGCTCCTCCTCCTGTCTCTGCTGAGGATGTCATCACTCTCTCTCTCTCCTGACTCCACCAAGAATTTCATTGCTCCCCTCAGTCTGCTGAAGACATCATCCTCCTGACTCCACCAAGGATGTCATTGTAGTAGACGTAGTCACTGTGCCTCCTGACATCGCTGAGTACATCATCATTCCGCCTTCTGAGCCCACTGAGGATGTCACTGCTCCTCCTCTTGTCTCCTGACTCTCCTGATGTTTTTATGGGCCAGCTGGCATCCCATTGGAGTCATTAAGGTTGGGGTTGTGTCACAAATTCCCCCTCTCAGCACACATCATGGCTGCTTTCGTGTCATGTGTTTTGTCTGGGGTTCTCTTGTCTGTTTTTTTTTTCTTTACTACGCCCTATGCATTTGTCCTGTTTTGGTCCATTCTCCACCCCTGACATCTCACTGGCCTGTTCCTTGATTGTGTTCATCTGTTCTGCGTTGATTCTTGATTAGTTTGCCTTCTTATATCATCTGTGTGTAGTTGTTTGGCACAAAGTCTCGTCAGTAATATCGTACATGACCAAGCCTTTGAACTCTGAGTATGAGTGGATTTGCCCGTATTTAAACACTTGCATCCGATCTCTCACCATATGTTACAGTAATCTTGGTTAAAAATTATAAATGGAATTTAGTTATTGGTCTAAATGTCTTTTGACAGTTGGATCTAGTTTCACTTTCGGTATAGGGTCTAAATTAAAAGTGGAAGCTATGGTTTGAATGAATGGATTCACGTGCTTGTAAATTTAGAGCTGAAAATGAATGCATGTTAAACGATGGTGGCTCATCAGAAACATATTTTTAGGTATTAACACCAAAACGTTACTAAATATGGCTCTTAATAGGTCATCTGAAGCAGGATGTCAGTTGAAGAGCTCCTCTGTAGGTTTATTCAGGTGTGTGTGTGTGTGTGTGTGTGTGTGTGGGACTCGATTTCAGCCCCCTGTGTGAAATATGTCTGGTTAATGAGGCATGACACCACAGCGTTGTTTGCACATACTCCGATACACAGATACAATCACACACACATCCTGTTTGCACATGCTTGTGTTAGTCTTCACCCTCCTGATGCGCGGTCATCTCCGATGAGAACTGAAGGAAGGAATGACGGGATTGAAGAACACTCACACTCCATGCACCATGCAGAGGCCCGACATTCCATTCAGCATCAAGCTGCCTTTCCTGGGGCTGTTAAAAAGCACCTGTCATGTCAGTAATCCACACTCGAGCTTTGTTTTGCAGCGCTGACAGGCCAGTGCGGCTTCGGGGACTTCAGCCTACGGGTTCACTGTCAACACGCGGCATTTTAACATCCTTCAAGTGGTTTCTTTGCACCCGGGGAAGCGGTGTTGCGTGCTGAGAGGATCGTTGTTATCACGCTTTCTGAGTTTATACTGCAGTAATTATTAGGGTCAGGAGAAGCGGGTGAGGGTAGTGACAGCTCCAGGAATGTTTTATAATGATTTCTTGGGGTAAAGCATGGATCAAATTTGGCGAAACTGAACTTTAAAAATGCACAGGGATCAACCTGATCCCATGGTTCTCGACGTCAGATCCGGGGATCCACTGAGGCCCATGATTTTTTATATTTTTGTTCCTGTGATAGAAATCATTATCAACACTATTATCATTTTATCAACTTATTGCAGTTATTCATATTTGCCTGGTTTATTTGAATGGGTTTAAATGGATTTAATCCCAATCCAGATAGTTGTGTTGTTTTTTTAAGATAAATTTGTACTGAGGAAGTCTGTGAATATACGTATATACACAGTTAACCAAATCATATATACATACTGTCCTCATCCCTAATATTGGGGTTCAAACATAATAATAAAACAAATTCAGATGAATGTCTCTGTTGATGTATTTTTAAATATAGCGACTGCTCATTGGTTGAAATCATCCATATTGGTTAACTATGTTACATAAGCAGCACGTGGTACGTTTTATAATGGTGGAGTTACTGTTACCACACCAAAGTGGATTATTTTCCTATAACAGCATGTGTTTTATTCCTTTTACACCACAGCAATTTGCCAATGCTTTATTTATTAAAGAACATCATAGTTTTCTATCTGTTTATAGTTACATCTGACGTTGCGAAGCGTTAACTGTTCTCACTTTAGAGCAGCTATAAACAGTTGTTCCTTCACCAGCCTCTCTTTTTTTTCTATCTCCAAAAAATGCAGCTTGTCATGTTACAGAGAAACTGCAAAAAAAAAAAAAAAAAAAAAAAGTTACAGCTTTACCTCTGACTGTTACAAAGCACTGGCACTGGAGACTCCTTCCATAAATGTTACATAAACCCATTTCTCCTTACAGAAAACTTCACCATGGCAACATTCTTTAAAAAAAAATCTGTTTATTATTAGTGGAGCTGTATGAGTCCCTGTGAATAAGCTGTTACTATAGAAACGATAACATATTAGAACAGATGCAGAGGAAATGAATCAACACAATTCAGAATTCAACAGTGATGTGGTGTAGATATAAAAACCTGACTATTACAGTTCTAAAAAAAAAAAAAAAAAAAAGGTTTTCCTGGTGTTCAGTGTTTACTTGTAGGAATGTTAACACATACACAACAGAAAAAGCAGACAGATTGTTCAAGAAATCTCTACGGATCCAGTGGCACTGAGCTTGCATTAAAGGTGCCACTTGGCCCTACTACACCCTTAGGCACTGTATGGTGTTTTAACGTGATGGGCTTAATTCAGTGAAACATCGGTGAGGAAGGGTGATATTTGAAAACCAGAAGAAGCTACAAGGCCTGATGTGTAAGGCTACAATCCCAGGACACAGAAAGTGGAGCTACTGTTGTGCCAGCCAGTTCACAGACGTCACAGGGGGTAAATCCCTGTTAGGTGAGCTGGCTGCGATGACCCCATTGTATTTTAGACATGAAGGAACGTAGAAGATAATAATGAGTGCAGACGAGGACATGGAAACACACGCAGAGCCCAGAAAAGAAAAATAAACTATGACAGAAAATTCCCCTCTCTAATTAGTCGCTTACACAAAGCATGCGGTAATGAACATTTAACGACTTTTCCCAGGGTCTGAACACGTCAACATGAAATTTCATGCAACAAGCACACTTTCTTTCATTTTTATTGTTATATATTATACACAAGAAATACAAAGAAACAAGCCGTCCCACAGCTCAGTGTCTATCAGACAAGGCATAAAGTTGCACACATGTAAATCGTTCAAAAAATATTTCACGTCTTTCAGATGAGTCATCGCAAAAAAGGCTCAAACACATCTGTGTGTAATTACTGTGTGTAGGCGATTACAGAACGGCTCTTTTAAGGTTCAATCTAAATTTAACGCTCCACTTGAGCATGCGGTTAGATTGGGCAGCGGCTCATTGGTAATGACTTTGACATAATAGACAAAAAGAGTGAAAAATAAGCTTAAAAGGATGTTTATACAGTGCTTTCGTCTTTTTTAAAAAACCTACACCTTGTCAATCAAATATGTAATCCAATGAAATATCAGATACAGAGATTTAATCCAGAAACTGCACACATTCGGTATTCGGATCTCGGAACTTCCATTCAGAAGTTTTCAAAGTTTATTTAAAAAGTTTATTTATTAATTCAGCAAATCAAAATAGCCAATTAAAAGTGTAATAAATTTAGTTTATTACACTTTTCAGTATCTGATTGCTTCATTAAGTTCTGTGCATGAGTAAACCTCGTATGATGTATGATGTAAAAATAAACTAAAATGCAACATAATAGCCCGTGCTGGATCAAGTGCTATTCTGTGCGCTGCTGAATAATGAGTGTGGAAGCCATTTTGTTAAATTAAACCAGTGATTAATGTGATCATTGCAACTAGGTCTATTCATGCAGTAATATATTGGTGATGTACTACTGTAGATTCCTATTAGATTTATTTCAACGTTTGCCATCTTCTCATTCATATATCATCATCATGTTCGTCTTTTTATTTTTATTTTTATTTTTAAAATTGTCTTTGTTTTTTATGTTACATAATATGACATTTAACAGCAAAGAAAAAAACATTATTTCCTTCTTCAGTCCGCATTTTCTATCCCTGATTTATTTTTTCAGGTTTAAAGGTGAGTGTTTGTGTTTAAAGGCAGTGGTCTAGACGCTTTTGAAAAAAAAAAACCCGTCTCAGATGCTTCTACACGGCAAAAATCTGTAAATCTCCGTGATTTTAATAATCTGAATGTAGAGTTCAGAAAATCCACTGAAGCAGCTGCGTAAGCCGACTCTGAATACACGAAATACTGACATAACCTTTAGGCTCAAGTTGCTGAATCTTAATACGGCTAAGTGTGTACTCGTTTGTAAAAAAAAAAACTTTATAACAACCTTTTGCACAACTTTTGTAGGAAATTGCAGGAAATGTAACAAAGAATTAAAAAAGGCTTAGTGGGCGGGGCTAGCATTTACAATTTTATGCATATTTAATCAGACAAATTTCAATTACACTTGTTTGTATTTGTAAAAATATTTCATGAGTTCAGGTTTGAATTAAATGTCTACAATAAACATAACATGCTTTAAGGCTACATGACATAACAGCATCTACATAAGCCTTTCATGACAACCAGCATAAACCTACATAAGCAGTTATAATATGTTTACATCTATCTGATGTTGGAATAAGCCTTTATAAATGTATTTGCAGTATTACGTCCATTTTCACAAAGAGATTATTTTATTTATGCGTCGTTATCTACAGAAATCCGTGACTTTAACTAGTAGACATGATGTCACCTAGACAAAGCTGGTTATGTAAGTGTAATGTAGCCTTATGAACACTGCCAGTGGGTAAAGTACCATAAACGTATATCTTCATATCTATAAACCTGCAGTTGATGGAACGTAGTAATTGAGTTGTGCCAAAGGAATGAGGTTTGAATTTTGTGGCTAATCAGACATGACCACCTGTTCAGCATCTTCTGTACCTGTTCCTCATCATGCACCTCTCCGACACTTCCTCACAGTGTGATCTCTGCTCCAGCGCTCAACCCCTGCCTCCTGAGAATGTATGAAAATAGCAAAAACGTTGCAGCTAGCGGAACCTCGGCAGTCGGTAAAGGTCAGTACCTGTCACTGGAAAGTTTCTCTCTCAACTTCACAGCATCTAGAAATTCTTTAGCCACATTTTTGACGCTAGCCAGGCGCTGTGTGTGTGTGTGTGTGTGTGTGTGTGTGTGTGTGTGTGTGTGTGTGTGTGTGTGTGTGAGTGTGTGTGTGTGTTAGGTAGGTGAAGCAGACAGCAGTTTTGATCAAGACCATCAACTCATTTATCAGTGTTTAAGACAACAATTCATTTGAATTCAATTCAGTTTTATTTTCAATTCAATTCAGTTTTATTTGTATAGCGCTTTTAACGTTGGAAATTGTCACAAAGCAGCTTTACAGAATTAAATACATTCAGGATCTAAATTTTAAATGTATGAATTTATCCCTAATGAGCGAGCCAGAGGTGATGGTGGTGAGGAGAAACTCCCTGAGATGATATGAGGAAGAAACTTTGAGAGGAACCAGGCTCAAAAGGGAACCCATCCTCATCTGGGTGCATCTGATAGTGAGATTATAAATCATTCTCTTCTATAACTGTGTTCTACATGGACAAATAGTGCAGTTGTGCAACCAGTAAATTCATTACAGTTTTCACATGAAGTTTGGATTGTTAAACCTCTCCACTATCCACTGATGAAGTCCTGAGTGCAAAATGCTCATGGCAACCGCAGCCCCAAAGCCACCACAGTACAACTCCCCATAAGAACCGCAGTCCAAAGCCATCTCCACGGCCCCCAAGCGGCACCATCCCCAGCAATCCCACTGATCTTCAGGCTGTCCATGTGGCGCCGCCCCCAGCAGCAGCGAGCGATCTCAACCAATGAGAACTAACCAACCAGAAGCAGGGCATCAGGATGGATCAGGCAGGTCTGGAGAGCAGAAGGGGTCAGGATCACTGGTATCTCAGGAGTTCCATGTGTAGATTTAACACCAAACATCATCATAAAGCAGCTCTACAAAATTCTGGATGTAGATTTAGATCCCTAATGAGCAAGCCAGAGGTGACAGTGGTGGAAAAAACTCCCTGAGATGAGATGATGAAGAAACCTTGAGAGGAACCAGACTCAATCTGAGTGACACCGGATAGTGTGATTATAAATCACCACGGTGTACAGGTGGAGAAGAGTAAAGACACGCAGAACTGAGTGTGTTATTCTTGAGCACAAAAGTTACATCAGTACTTACATATGGAAAGTTCCTGGTATTCAGAGTCGGCTTACGCAGCTACTTAAGCGAACTTTCTGAGCTCCACATTCAGATTGTTAAAGTCACCTGCGTGTAGTTCACGCCTCAGAGGTTGCCAGATTTGTTCTTCAGTAAAAGTGTCTGAGATGGAGTTTTCCATTAGCATCTAGACCACCGCCTTTAAACACTCACCTTTAAACCTGAGAAAATCAGGGATAGTAAATGAGAACTTAATGAGGTCGTTACTAACTAAACCGAGGTCATGAAATGGTAATGCGTGGAAGATGTAGCTGGCTTTATCATGCTTTTAATTCACTGATTTTGATTCATTCATAAAAATTAAAAATTCATTTTTCATTCAAAATTCAAAGAAGACTTGCCCACAGTTTGAAGGATAATCTGACCAAGCACTCATCTGCTATGTTTACACTTTAAATTCATTCATAATTTCCAAATATTCCAAAAATAATTTGAGCTAAGCAATGTGTCAGATTAAGATGCATCTCCTCCATCGTGTGGATAATTATTTTTTTGTGGACTTTAAAGAGATAAGATTATTAATTAATGAATAGTGTCATATTCATGTATTTAATATTGGCCTCGAATGGCATGTTTTTGAGTTTACTTAAATTTCAGAGTGACATATTGTGAATTTGAACTCATGACCTTCTGCTAATCCTTGAGTTCTTACTTCCAGCTTTGTTCTTGCCGTGGTCTTGAAAAGCAACAGGCTAATTACAAGCTAATAAAACTGCGAACTCATCCCCCATCTGTCGAAAGCTAGCAGGCTAATAAAGTGTTTTGTTTACTAAAGTGATTCTATTCAACAAATTCATCTAGTCGTTCTATTGACTATTGTTTTTCTCCTCAGCCAGGTTCTATAAAACAAAGAACCCAAGAGCACATGGACACAATGGAGCTATCACTTCTGATCTCACGGGACAATAGCATTCAAACAGGTCAAAGGTCACCGGTCTATAATTTTGAGGTCAGTTTCCTCCAAGGGGTCAAACAAGCACTAAAGCATTTTTAACACACGGCCCACATTTTCGACTCTTTCTTGTGAAGTTCTCCAGAAGATTCTTGAAGAAAGCCTACCGCTCGCTCAGCACACTTTCATCCACCTATCTCGGGAATTTGAGACATTTCCCACGCGCAGCACGAAAACGGCGTTTCCTCTCTCCAACAAATCATCGTAAAACATCCTGTATCTCACTTCCTCCAGTTCTTTACTTCCTCCATTGGGGTCGGTCCTTTATTTTTTCAGACGGAACCTCTCACACACTCCTGTAAAAGGTCACGGGGTCAGGAGACAGGCGAGCTCCTGATCCATGAAGTCACGTTTCTTCTCATTTTCTTCTTCTTTCTCACGAAGCCGCTGTATGAATTTCCCAGCAGGTCCGTTACGGAGCGTCCAAATGTTTCATGTGCTGTAAACACTGACAATTAATGATCTCCGAGAGAGTACGGAGTGTGCTCATAACCCGTCCGGCTGATACGTGATCAAGCTGAAGGACGTGTTAATGAGTGCCGTATGTCAGGTTCGTCATCAGATCTCCAAGTGTTCGGATTTAAATGTTCTCCGTGGCTCCACTCGCAGTAAAATCCCTCTGGCACATTAGGATTTGTATTTTTCCTGGAAGACAAAAAAATGGTTATTCTCAGTATCATTATTGGAGTAAGTGCTTTAACATCATGTTTCGTTTGTAGAAGGTCCAAAGAGCCAGGAAATGAAATCAATTTAAATAATTGCAATTAAATAAAAATCACAATAAAAATTCAATCATTGCAATTAAATTGAATTTATTGCAGTTAATAATAAACAATGCACATTATTCCAACTGAATTATAATTACTGCAAATAAAAAGTGATCACAAGTAAAACAAGTAACAAGTAAAAGTAAAGTAAAATGATCACAATTAAGTTTAAATTATTGCAATTAAATTAAGATGATCACAATGAACAAATAAATAATTAAAACCGACTGCAATGAAATTAAATTATCGCAATGAAATAATAAACAATTACAATTACTGCAATTAAATTCAGATTATCGCAGGTAAATAATAAACACCAGATTCATTTAGCAGATTAGATTTTTAAATTTACAGACGTAAATAAATAGAAACAAATGTAAATAAAATGAAATAAAGGTTACGTGAATTAAATATTTTTAAAAAATGAAGCGTATAAAACACTTTGTTTTTCACAGCAATACTTTTTGTTAGAATTTACTGATACTATATAATTACTTTACACCACAGTGCTGCTGAATTCTGGACTCTGATTGGTCAGAAGGTATTGATGAATTTTCTATAACAGCAGCTCGGACAGGAGCGCAGGTTTGTATTAATGCGCTCGCTCTGATACCTTATCGTTTCTATAGCAACGGCTCATTTACGGCAGACGCTCCACTGATAATAAACGTATTAAAAATTAATGGTTGGTATGATGAAGTTTTCTGTGTTTATTTATCATTTATGGAAGGAGTCTCCAGTGTCAGACTTCTTTTTGTCTTATTAACTGCAAGAGAGAGAAAAAAGAGAGGGAACAACTTTAAATGTAACTATAAATGGATAAGAAGTATGACATGAGATATAATTTATATTATATCTCATGTCATACTTCTTATCCATTTATAGTTACATTTATAAAACTGCAATTGTTGGTAAATTGCTGTGGTATAAGACGAATAAAACACTTATAATCAACTTCATCGCACCACCACGCTGATTATTATTATTTTCCTATAACAGCACAAGCTGAAAGTCTGTGCGTGTGTGTGTGTGTGTGTGTGTGTGTGTGTGTGTGTGTTTCTGAGGAATGTTTCTGGAAAAAGATTAAACGTGGTTATCAGATCAGGAGCTGACGGTAATTGACGTATTCACCGAATAAATCTACTGCGGAATTTTACTGTATTCTCTGCCATACATCTGGAGAAAGTGTGTGTGTGTGTGTGTGTGTGTGTGTGTGTGTGTGTGTGTGTGTGTGTGTGTGTAAAGGTGCAGATAAAGAAGCTGATTAAAATAATGTAAAATACATTGAGCACATCTGTTCACACAGCTGGAGCTCTATTACGGCACTCAGGCTTAAACGAAACTGTTGAATATTCAGGCGGCGCTGCAGCAGCTGGGGTTCTCCGATCGCTTTCACAGACATCTCTGTAGGCTTTTTTAAGAACCACGCACAGGGTACGAAACCATGCTGTAATGCTAAATCTGGATTTCAGAAGCCTTTCTCATGGGAGCTACAAACAGGGAGAAACTACAGCACGATCCACAAAACTCAAATTCAGTCTTATTAACCTTTATAGAACTAAAGGGCTCTTCAGAGGTTCTTAGAGGATTTGTCGGATAAGTAAGGAAACATTCATGAGGTTCTTCCTCTGGTTCTTCCTCTTAAAGGTTCTATGTAGAACCCTATAACAGAGTGTTTCCCTAACAGTAAGAGTTCCTCAGCTCCAAACAGATTTCTACTTGGAGCCCTTTTCAAGTTCTTGGGGTGTTCCTCTACAGCAGCAAGAAGGGTTCTTAAAAGTTCAGTAGTTAATTAAGGGTTCTTAGCCTCCACTTGGAGCCCTTTCTGATAGCGAAAGACTCCATTTAGGTTTCTAACTAGAGCCCTTAAGGGTTCTGTAGTTGTTCCTCTATGCATCAGCGTCATTTTAAACCAATGAAATCAACAGATGTCACAATTTTCCAGTTAACTGTTGATGTTCTTACACATATTTTTTCTATTAAAACTTTCAGAAGCTGTAAAAAAAATTGTACATTTATTTATACAAATCTGTATGGATATATATATTTTTTTCATTCTATGTTATTAAACAATATATAGAATAAAATAAAGATTTTGAAAAAAAAACATAAGGTGGGTTAAGAGGTAAATAAATGACATGTCCATGTTGATGATTCCTGAAGTTACAGACTACAGCTCCCATGATCCTCAGCCCCCAAACCTCATCACATGACCTCCAGTCACGCGTCTTTCACCTGTCACATGATCACTAATCACACACACCTGTGTGCGATCTCACACTCTCTGTAAACACCGCAGTGTGTGTGATGTTCACAGTGAAGTCACGCTGCAGTGTTGTGTTTGTGATGAAGCTGCGCATTTTAGTTTTAATTGTGTTTCAGACAGAACCAGAACCAGAACCTGAACCTGAACCTTAACCTGCTCTGTATTTACTGATTGGTTTAGGTTCTGTCTGAGTGCAGTTTTGTTTCTGAGTATTTTATATATGTGTGTGTGTGTGTGTGTGTGTTTGTGTGTGTATTAACTTTAAAATTAACTTCAACTCTTTTTTTAAAATTATGAATCAATTTTTAATAACTGTATTTATTTTAATTACTAAATTGATACAAATAGTCAATATAATTTTTTATATTAGCACTAATATTAAGTCTTTATTTATTTATTTATTTATTTTTGTAATTTTTTAGAGAAACTAATCAGTTGGGCATCCTGCTCAGTTTCCTTAAGTCTGTTCAGTCCGTCTTATGACCACAAAAATTTTCCAGAAACTAAATTATTAAATTATTCTCTCGCTCTTAAGACTGGACAGGATTTAGTCATAGCAAACCCCAACAAAAAAAACAGGAGATTTCCCAGAAAGCCATCCGTAATTCATTCAAGCAGATGAGTTTCAGGCCACACGGCGTCTCAGAGCGACAGGAAGACGAGCGTTTAAACACCGTGGCTACGCTGAGCTCTTCGGAGCGTGATAAACTCTCTGGATCAAATGTTCACCATGTCCTGTGTTTAAAGGATTAAAAGAAGTAAACAGACTCCGGGTTTTCACACGCAGGGCTGGTGCACGTCGCGCTAAAAAGTCGTTTGTTCGAAATCTGAATAATTAGACTTACTGTGAATGTGTGAAAGTTCTCCTTAAATTAGAAATACATGCTTCATGTGTACATTAGCAAAACCTGCGAAGGAAGAAATCATTAATCATCTAAACATTAGCGCACCACAGCGCTGTCGAGTCCTGGACTCTGATTGGTCAGAAGGTGTTGATTAGTTCTCTTTAACAGCAGCTCTGACAGTAGCGCAGGTTTATATTAATGCGCTCGTTCTGATACGTTATGGTTTCTATAGCGACAGCTCAGTCACAGGGATGGACTTTTTTATAGGGTGAAGTTTTCTGTAAGGAGAAATGTGTTTATGTGACATTTATGGAAGGAGTCTCCAGTGTCAGCGCTTTGTAACAGTCAGAGGTGAAGCTGAAACTTTTCTGACATCTTCAGGACAGAGGAGTTTTAACGCTTCTTTGCCGTTTCTCAGTAACATGACAAGCTGTGGGTTTTTTTCTTTATAGAGAAAAAAAGAGGCTCTTGGGGGAAGGGCGTTTATAGCTGCTATAAAGTAGGTGAAACTTTAAATGGATAAAAAGTATGATGAGTCATTCTTTAATAAATAAAAAAAATTGTCATTGTAGTCAAATCGCTGTGGTGTAAGAGGAATAAAACGCTTTGTGCTGCTGTAGGAAAATAACCGGCTTCGTTTGGAAACGGTAACTTCATCACGCTTCATCACAGCATGCTGTCGCTGATTATTTTACTATAACTGCATGACACACAGGGGTTTTTCTTCACATGGTGTGTGTCACACGGCCTACAAGGTCATCAATGTCGTTTTGCTTAAATGTTAATCTGCGTTATTTTCAGTCAAATCTGCCTGAGCATCTCAAAAATTCAATTTTTATCAGCAAAACCCATTTCTGACTGATTTTTTTTTTCTCCTGCAAGAGAGAAGGTCAGAGAAAAGCCGTCGCTGTCCTTTCTGAAGAACCGAGAAATTGTTTGGAAAGTTTTTCTTCCTCTAAGGAAACATTACAGCCGAGCGTATTGGGGATGATGGCGCAGTTCTGATCCCAGGTGTGATCAGGAACCTGAACTCTCAATAACCTGCTGTACGCTTCAAAATCTCACCGCAGCTGCAAGGGATTGTGACGCATATTAGGATACAGATGTACTCAAAAACAGACAAAAACTACTACTAGGTGTTTGTTTGTTTGTTTGTTTGTTTGTTGTTTGCTAGAGATGAATTTGTCAGACTAAAAGACCTCTGTTTTCTCTCAGAAAGAAAGATGAAAGATTTTGACAACTGGATTGAAAGATTGTTGTTTATACAGTTGTGTGCAAAAGTTTGTGCACCTTTAGGGAAAAACGAAAGACCCCTATTTACTAAGATCCCAAATAAAGAGGCTATTTTTGCTAATTATACAATCATATACATGCACAGTGAGTGTGTTTTAGATGCTTTGCTAATAATCTGCCTCATTTATCACACTGGATACAAAAACAATTATAAGACAAGAAAGTTGCTCATGAAAAGACAGTTAACTAACTAAGGAAATAACTGAGTTGCTGTGATTTTATTTGAGGATTGCTCTGTCAAGTTTAAATCACTTATTTATTTCAGTTACACACCAATTTAATGAACATGTTGTGGAACTTGGGGAAAAAAAAGCAATTCCAAAACAAATCCATACAATAAGACAATTAAGACTAATTTATCAATCAGGACAAAAGTAATGGCTCCCTGTAAAAGGAGGAAGAGTTAGTGTGTGTTTGTGTTAGCCGACACGCCGCATTGGCTGAGCTGCGTTATTATCGTTATTGGAAGATGTAGTGTATGCCACACTTAGGAGGGCGTGGCTAAATGTAAATGTAGTGAACAGGCTTGGTAATTTATGACTGATTGGCATTTACCAACATATGCATGTGAGTAAAAAGAAAACTTTTGTAACTCTGGTGGGAATTTCCTATTCCTGTTTGGCCACAAAAACATTTACACACAAATTTACTAAAAAACTGATTAATGAGTGGTATTAATTTACACGCAAAACCTCTGTTCCTGAAGTGACTTTCAGGCTACAGGGGATAAAGCCAGCTATGTGCATTGACTCAAAAAAAATAAATAAATAAAATTACATATTCATTAATACAAATACGCATAAATGGACTCTTTATTTTGCTAATTTAAAAGACTATGTCAGCATGTGCATTTTAAAAATAATTGTATTAATTATTAATTATTAAATATTTCAATATTTAAGTTTAAAAAAACAAATTCCTCCTGACATTTCTGTTCTAACTCCACAACTATCACACACTATCTTCTTCAAATCAATATTTCTGTCACTATGTATTGTATTAAAAAAGGATAGTTTTCCTGATTTTATCCAGAAACCAAAAGAGGGTGTAAACTTTTGCACTCGACTGTACCTCGTAGACATTTCGTATTCAGAGAGAGCGATTGCCGTTATCAGTTTCATGTCGTGTGACAGAACAATATGAGCTATTGTTAGTGACTTGGCGTGTGCCTGGACTGAGAGGAGCTACCAGCTCTCCTCACTCTGAAAGCAATCTGTGACTGATTTCACCCAGACACGCACATTTCCAATAACGTGAACCGAGCCAAAAAAACTACGAAAAAATGCCCATTGCTGTTGTGGAGCAGCAGATGGGATTAATCAGTGACTTTAATTGGTAGAAGAATGTAATTGAGCTTTGCGTTAACTTAACGATGGCGTGTGCAGCTCGGTCTGTTTACACACTGTTTAAAATCACTCGTTAGAGCTGTTCAGCTATACAATGATGCCAGGACTTTTTAATCATAAAACTTAAAGCCCTGATTTATTAAAGATTTACATTTGTGTAAAACGTGTAAAACTTAATAATCACCCAAAGATTTTACTAATACCCAGGACTCGTGTCTTTCGTACGAGGAAAATACTACATCTTATCCATTTTGTATCATTGCATTAAATAAAATAGTGGGTGGAGCCAATTCAAGCAGATTAATTTACTCTTTTTTATAGATTGTGTGTAAATTAATACCACCGAAGGGCAGGTAATAAATTTGCAGAAGCCAGTCTTTGCAATTTGAATACAAAAAAATTGTGTTGTTACAATTTATCTATATTCTCCCTCCGTATCTCAAAATAATGAGAAAATATTTTTAATGTTAATTAATATTCATTGTTTGGTTATATATGTTTGGAAATTTGATCAGGCTGGAATCTAACACAGAATAATGTAGGATGTTTCAGAGCAGTGAATTTATACTACAGGCTATTAGCAGTTAGCAAATGTAGGACTCGGAATTTAGGTAAATAAAGTTTGTTTGGTTGGTAGGTTGGTTGGTCAATTTGAGTGGTTGGAAGATTGGTGGGTAGGTTGGTTGGATGGATGGATGGATGAATGGTTGATGGGTTGGCTGCTTAGTAGAATGGTAGGTTGGATGGTTGGTTGATTTGAGTGGTTGGTAGATTGGTTGCTTGGTTGGATGATTGGTTGCTTGGTTGGATGATTAGATGAATGGAAAAATGATTGGTTGGTTGGTTGGTTGGGTAGTTGGTTGGTTGCATGATCGGATGGATGGATGAATGGTTGATTGGTTGGTTGGTAGGTTGAATTGAGTGGTTGGTAGATTGGTTGGTTGGATGGGTGGATGGATGGATAGTTGTTTGCTTGTTTACTGCAATTAAAATACCATGACCACAATGAGTCACTGGAAACAACAGAAAGCTTTTGTGCGATTGAACAAGAAATTCTTGTTTTCAAAGTGAACATCTTATACTTAACTTTCTCTGTTATACTCACTGTTTATATACATGGAACTGAATATGGTGTGTCTTTTCACATCATTAGACTCAAAAATGTCTGGAACCGGTCCCAGGAAAACCAGAAACGATTCTTTAGGGAACCATAAAGGGTTCTTCTATAGCATCGCTCTAAAGAACCTTCTCTTGCATGCTTTATTATGTAGAATAAAGAGAGAGAGAGAGAGATAAAGTGATATGAGGACAACTGTACTGTATGTTTACCCATGAGGCCTTATTTGTGGATGGCTCACATTTCCTTCATGCAGTAAATAACTATGTGAGCTGGAACTAATCCACTGAATTTCCAGCCAACAATCTTTTAAATAAGCACTTAAACATAACGATGGCCTGAGGAAGAGGACTGATACTGACAGAGAGAGAGAGAGAGAGAGAGAGGGAAAAATTCAGAGAAAGGAAAAATACCCCACACGACACAATCAGAACAACATCACAGTGTTTATTTCCTTTTCCCAGTTGCAAAGTGTGTTAGATGGATTCCGGATATTTCTCTGCTACTCAGTGAATTATATTGTTATTGTTGCTGGAGTTAATGAGAGCACAGAGAGAAAATTAGTCTCAAAGATCATTAAAGCTGAGTTTGATGTCAGGGAACAAATATCTCCGGGATTTTGGTGAGTGGAAACCGCAGATTAGTTTATAGGCAAGTGAAGTTCTCTTAATCCTTTTTATATCTGTGTGGCCAATTATTAGGAAAATGAATAAATAGTGGGTTTAATATGTAAGAAATTAAACAGTAGCCATCATGCTGTTATAGCAAAGTCACTGTTACCACCCTGAAGTTACTCATTTTCTTATACCAGTATGTCCCCAAGTGTTCTGTTCCTCTTATACCACAGAAATTTGCCAATGATTACAAGAATGACACATCGAACATTTTATCCATTTATAGTTACATTTAATGTTGTGGAACAAGTCAGTCATACAGCTGAGGTTAATATTAATGACTTCTACAGTGGACTCTCCACATATTGATATTTTGAAGGAGATGTTTATTAAACATTTATGGAAGGAGTCTCCAGTGTCAACGCTTTGTTTTCCAACATCTTCAGGACAGAGGAATTTATGGTTTCTCAGTAACATGACAAGCTCCATTTTTTAGACGTATTACCTTAAAGAGAGAGAGAAAAAGCGGGTGAGGGAGCGATTGTTCATAGCTTCTATAAGCTATGAAGCATCTTACTTGCCACCCAAATTTACTTCTAGTTTGTGTGTAATTTTATCACCTTTAATACCAATTAATTATTTTCTTTTTTCTCTGTTTACCCTCCAACACTTCCTCTTTCCTCTTCGCTCATTTTTACTCAGGTGACCTCTCTGACCCTGACCTGTCCTGCTTTTCACTCGTGTGCAGAGGAAATGTGGCTTGATTTAAGCCTCACAATCCAATTCACACTGTCTGCATTGTCAGGAGGAGTGGATCTACACCTCTATCTCTTACTCTCTCTCTCTCTTCTCTGTTCGTTCTGTTCTGTGTGAAATACAGAAGCGTAAATCATGCACAAAATAAATGACCTTTTCAATTATTTACCCATCCTCAGGTATTTAATAATCATAAAACACGTATAAAACACGAATAAAAGCTCAAAGTATGTTTACAACACTAAAAAAACTCCAACTGACCCACGTCATGTTCATGTTCATTTTTATTCTCAGAGATCAGAAACTCACATGTTAGTATGAAAAGTTTAGGGTCAAATGGCAGAGCACGGCTCAGATGCAGATCCAGAGAAGTATTTCACCGGATTGAACCAGCACTCAAGAATACCGTAGCAGAGCCGAATAACGTATGGGGGAAAAAAACTGACCATCATTCGGCGACTCTAGTTTTCTAAACATGAATCACTGTGACTTCTGTAGCAGATCCTCTGTTTCAGCCAATCACATGCATTTATCTAAAATATTTAGCTGAAGGAACCTCATCAGTCCAGAGGCTAGTTAAAGAGATGAGTTAGAGAGGTCAGAAAGAAACTCTGCTTTTTTCCATTTACTGTTGTGTTCTGAGTAGTGAAGTTACAACATGACTTGTTAAAATAAAAGTCAATGACAAAAACAAGGTTTAATACACGACGTCAGATATGAAGCTTTCGGATCAAAGGAATACCAACGGGAATGTACAGGTTGTTCACATGGCTCTGTGTGACTAATTTATCACATTAATTCATTCATTAATGTGCTTCATCCTGGTCAGAGTCATGCTGGTTTAAATTACTACCGTGTTTTTTTGTTATTATTATCATATTGCTAACAAAAATAATAACTACGGGAGCAGGTGGGATTGGTCAAACTTTCAGTGAGAGAGAACAGGATTCCCTGGCGTGAGTCAAAAGTGTTAAAGTAAAGCACCACGAAACAAAATATTACCACTTCAAAATGTCTTATTTATATCCATAAACTAATCGCTAATGGTTAAACATTAAAATGGCGTCTCCATTCATTCATGTTGGACACTTACCCGGGCCTTTTATAAACAAGGAATTTTATGTAACCAGAGCCATCAACCTTTTTATTGCATATTTAATGTGTGCAATCAGTGATACGAAATATGGAAAAAGTCACATGTAAAGCAAATTGTTCTGGCCGTTTCTCACCAATTATACTTCCAATTAACACAAATAGAAACTCCGTCTGTTGGCATGTGAAAGACCTTCAGGTCAGCGAGGGTGCTGAACCACAACAGAACACTTTCCCAGAGAACATACCGGAAAGATTATCGCATGGTCAGTTATATGCCTGATCCATTCATTCATGTCTACAACACACACACACACACACACACACACACACACACACACACACCGTATCTCTAAGGAGAGATACAGTACATCTGGAGCTTGTAACAAGTTCTAATAAAGACAAATATGAACAGAAGAACATGGTAGGGGAACTACTACAGGAACGATGGCGCAAAGCAAGTCTGAAACCGATTCTGGACTTCCACAAGGCTCATATGGGAGTTGAGCTGAAATGTAAAAAACATGCACAAACATAAACAACTTATATAATAAATATAAATCATATCTAAGAACATCTAAATGAGAAATTGTTTAAAAATGTGAGAGAACAGGAGGTTCATACTGATCTGGGTGATGGTGATGGGTGGCAGGAAATCCCTCAGGTGCTCCATCTAACACCATCTCGTCTTGTCTTGACCTCTATAACAGAATCCAGATGCTGAAGATTAGCAGCATGAAACGTGGAGGAGCCTTCATCCTGGTACTGCACCCAGATCTGTCCATGAATGTCAGACTGGAAATGAAGAACTGTAGAGCTGATCAGGAACCAGTAGGACCAGTGGACGAAGCCGTTTAGATGGCAACTTGTTCACACCAGATTTATGTGAAGTAATTCTTAAAAGTTGCTCTTCAAAATAGATGTATTTATCACTGTGTTCTTTACATCAACGTCCCATAATGAGGTTCTAGCACCTTTTTTTTAATTGAGATGCTTGTAAAGAGTTAAACAATCACATCAGGTTTATATGAATGCGCTCGTTCTAATACGCTATCGTTTCTATAGTAACAGCTCATTCACAGGGATTTGTACGGCGGACGCTCTATATAAACGGATAAAAAAAAATCTTTAATATGGTGAGGGACTCTGCAAGGAGAAATGTGTTTATTTACCATTTATGGAAGGAGTCTCCAGTGTCAGTGCTTTGTAACAGTCAGAGGTAAAGCTCTAACTTTTAAGTTTTGCGACATTTTCAGGACAGAGGAGTTTTTACGTTTTTTTTGCAGTTTCTCAGTAACATGACAAGCTGCGTTTTTATCGTGTCAATTTCAAGAGAGAAAAAAAAGAGAGGGAACGACTGTTTATCGCAGTATGAAAAGTATGACGTGTTGTTCTTATCTTCTACTAAATAAAAAATTGTAATCGTTGGCAAATTGCCAGACCTCTTCAGGACACGCACGCAGAAAAGATCAGAGAGGTTCAAGATGAACTGGATTATTTTTTTTTTTTAAAAACTACATAGACATCAGTTAATAAAGAACTGTGATGGAAATCAAATCCAATTTGCGTTAAGTTTTTACGGATTCTTTCCTCAGCGAGTCAGTTCCAGTTATATCAGCATTAACATTGTTTATTCCTGTATCCATTCACCCACTGTCCTGTGATCAGTCATCCTCACATTATCCTCCTATTATCCTTTATGGTTTTGGGTTTATATAATCACACACACACACACACACACACACACACACTTTAGGAGTTCTTTTGCCCCTAAGTGCCTTATTGAAAAGAACCACCTCTTGCTAATGAGCTCTTTGGACACTAAAAGACTAAAAATCAGCTTTCTATTAAAATTCCTGCTTTATTCCTATTTTATTATTTCATCATGGCAACATTCTGCTGCCAACATATTCCCAGAGCTCAGACTTCCCACTGCGATGAAATTAAATGAAACTTGAATCACTTCACACACTGCTACTAAATAGCTGATGGATACCATGGAGTGGGTGAATGGATGCCATTCCCTGGCACTGGATTGAAGGAGCAGGCGTCGGGTGTGGATGGAGAGAAAAAGGAGCTCATCTGGTTTCATTCTTCTCTATGTTGCAAAGTGTTCATGGAAAAACACAGATGATTTAGATCCGTCTGAGAGACACCAGGTCCATCCTTCTGCCCAAAGTCGTGAGTGTTGCCAGAGACAGACGGCAGCAATTCAATATACAGGATGAGAAGATGCATTGGTTTTGAATTGAGCCAGAAGACCAAATGAAAATTTAAAGGTCATGTTCATGAGGGTTTTTAGTGTCCTTCAATCACCAAAACACACCACTACCAATGATTTTAGTTGGAACTCTTCATTGACAGACAGCGCAAAGTCAATATAAAAACTTCACCAGAAGTTCTTCAGAGTTACGCAGATGCCAACCAATAAGGAAACACTCTGGGCGGGACTTCAGTCATTCACATCGGGATCAAGGAAGATGGAACCAAATTGTTGGTACGGCCTAGCACCAAGTCTGTGTTCAGATCTTTCATGCTGTAATTTTGCAATTTTCTAAGACATACGCAAGACGTGCCCACTTTTACAGAAAGAGGCCATTTGACAGCCACAAATGTTTTTTATCCCATTTATTCATTCCATTATCTTCAGTAAGCACTTTGTCCTGGTCAGATTAGTGGTGCATCCGGAGTCTGTCCCAGGAATACTGGGACTGAAGCGGGAATGCACCCTTGATGGAACACCAGTCCATCACAGGGCATCATGCGCACACACATTCACAGCTAGGGGACAATCTAGCTGAACCAATCCACCTACCAGCATGTTTTTCAGCGGTCAGAGGAAACCGGAGAACCCAGAGTAAACCTACATGAACACGAGAACATGTGGAACCCCACGCAGGCAGTAACTCTTGAATAAGTTTTAACGATGGGTGCATAAGTTTTTCCAGTGAGTGCATTGTGTTTTGAAAAGCTCGTTGTGTCACTGCATTTATTTTTCATTTAAAATTTGGAAGTGTGGAGAGCAATCAAACTCCAATGCAACCTATAAGATACTGAAGCTCGTGGCCAGAAAAGTGTACAAAAGATATCTAACGCTCCAGAGCATCTGAGGCTGAGACTTTTCTTCACGTAAATTCCATTCCAGCAAGAGTGTGCAGAAGATCAGCGCTATCTGTGTGTTATATCTTAATAAGGAGCACAAGATATCAAGATATCAATCCCAGGATCTCTACCGTGGTCACTGAGTCTTCTACAGAGCTGTTTTCTTTTAATAAAGTAAAAGAACCTCCCATGTGGAAACGAACTTCGCCCTGATCTGGAATTTTACAAAACTCCTTCATGTGCATGTCTCTGGTCCTGGATGACAAGAGCACAACAAGAGCACATGTATGATCATTCTGATCCTCCAGCTCTGTGACCTCACCGACATTCCCTCATAAATCCGTCCTGAATCTATGAGAGTTATATTGGTCTAGCAGCTCAGGGAGTTGATTATATTCAGCTCTTAAGCCTCATAGCACCTTATAATAGGTTCTGGGCTTTTTATGAGTCAGTGCAAATCCATGAACAGGTGACAGCTGCGTTGTCAGCGAGGAGTCTGAGGACAAACAAAAAATATCACACATAAAATCTCAAGTATTTTTTATCAACTCAAGCCAATGAGCAACGCTAACATGTTGTGTTTATGCACCTGCAACACAGATTTCCTCTTTTGGAAAGGATGGAAACCTGTTCTGTTTACGTCTCTTCTGAGAGTGACCTTGTACATCCTCAGTGTCGTTGCCATGTGATATAAACATGGAAAATGTTTGTCCATATGGATTTCCTGGGAAAGCAAAAAACTTCCCATTTCTCATCTGTGTATTCATAAGTGCCAATCAGACATAAATTACAAAGCACGCTCACAACACAGCTGATTTACATTTAGCCACGCCCACAAAGCTCCATAAAAGTCAAAGAGAGCTGAAGACAACAAAATGGTGACTAAACAGTAGACACACACCAACGCCTTCACCTTTTATAGGGTGCCATTACTTTTGCTCTCATCGAATGGCTAGTCTTATTTGTCCTCATTTATGGATTTGTTTTGGAATTGCTTTCTTTCAAGTCATTGATATAAATTTCACAAATTGTTCATTGGTGTGAAACTGAAATAAATGAGTGATTTGAACTTGACAGTGTAACCTGTATATAAAATTATGTGATTTTACGTATTATACGATTTGAAGCTGATAAAAATAGAACACACACGATGCAAAGTATACAGTATATAAGATACACAGTATAAATGTTCACTCGGGGGCGTATGTACAGATATTACATTCTTTTCTCTATAATATTTATTCAGACACGGAGAAATCGTACGCAGCTGGTATCGTAACATCCGAAAGCCGTCCATCGTCGCATGCCAATTTCCTTCATATTCAATCCGCTCCGGTTTCTGGAACGCACGTTATTTACGTTGGCTCTGAGCCAGGCACCGTGTGCAGGAAGACTCACAGACAGAGAACTTCAAGAGAGGAATTTCATTATACATCAGATCTCGGCACACGTGGACATCCCGGGCTCCGTCTCCTCATGCAGTAACCCGGAGAAGTCCATTCTGTTTGGTTTGGATGAAGCTTCCTGAATATTTCAGATGATGTTCCTGCATGTGACACGTCCTGATCCACCTCCGTGGACTCCCCAAACCTCCTGCCACCACAAACAGATCTAATATCACTGTTTGAGTTCCGTCTGGATGGAATTTGGAAAAATTATTGGCACACTTCAAGAGAACAGGCAGGATTTACTGTTTAAAATAAACATTTCACATAATAATTAAAATCTTCCACTCAGACAACGGACAGCAACAATATATGGCAAGCAGCTAAAGTTATTTAGGAAGATAAGAACCATTAATTATCCAATGAACACTTAAAAAACCTTGTTTCTAAGAGTGTGTGTATTAACTGGGTAAGTATGTAGTACAAATTATTGCTCATTATTATCTTCTTTATACCTGATACCTGTCATTTAGCTTCTTGGTATTTGGCACAACATGGTTCTTGAAAGGTTCTTTAAGAATTCATTGGATAATTAAAGATTCTTAGACCATGAAAATGGTTCTTGATGGGTTATTTCAGGATAAAAAAAAAAGGGTTCTACTTTAAACCTTTTCTGATAAGAGAACACTAAGTTGAAGGATTACCCCAGAGGAACAGACAAAGTACTTTTAAAGAACCCTTGAAGAACCATTGTTTTCTAAGAATGTATGCACAAACTCCAAATATTTGCTCCTTATTTTCTTCATAACATCTAGAACCTGTCAGGAGTTTAACATTTAAATATATAAACATATTGGTAATTGGAACACGCTTTTTTTAAAAAATGGTTATGGGTTCCTTAAGGGTTCATTGGATAATTAAGTGTTTTTAGCCTTCTAAATGGTTCTACATGGGACCCTTTCTAATAGGAAAACACTTATAAAATTCCACATAGAACCTTTAAAGATTCCCCCAGAGGCACAACTACAGTTGAACCATCTGAAGGACACTTTTCTCTTTAAAGGAAAATGTATTACTGGGTCATAATTTCCTTCTTAATACCTAGAACCTGTCAGACATTTAACATTTAGTGTTCTTCAATGGTTCTTTAAGGGTTTACTGAATAATTAAGGCTTCTTAAACTGGAAATTCAATGGTTCTTTAAAGATTCATTAGATAATTACAGGTTCCTAGCCTCCTAAATTGGTTCTCTGAATGTTCATTGGATAATTAAGGGTTCTTAGCCTCATAAAATGGTCCTGCTTGGAATCCTTTCTGATGGTGAACCTTTAAGTATGTAAAAAGAGGGACAACTGAAGAACACTTAAGGTTTCTACATTTTCTAAATGTGTAGTGGATGTCTCATATAACCCTCAATGTTTTCTTCATCTTGGTACTTGGTACAATTTAAAGATAAAATGGATCTTCAATTTCTTTTAAGGCTTTGCTGCATAATTAAGGGTTCTAAAATGGTTCTTCGGGGGTTCTTTAAGGATTCATTGTATAATTATGGGGATTTTATATGCCTAATGGTTCCTGAAGGGTTCTTTAAGTGAATAAAGTGAGTAAAAATGAAAAAAGTGAGTAAACATTCAGGATCATAAACACATTCATAGAACCATAAGACTGACTAATTGATGCTTATAAATTGGTGTATAATGCATTATGAGCATGGGCATTGAAAAAGCAAGTGCATACTTAATAAGTAATTATAACAATAATATAAACGTATAACTGTTCTTATAATGAAATATAGGTCTTGATGTGTCTTTATAAATGTATTTATAGAACAGTAATACTTGCTTATAAATAATTATACATGGAGCTATAATTCATTATGACCCTGGGCTTCATAGAATGTGTTACCAATGTTTCATATAATGCTCAACACTTTCTCTGTTTTGGTACTTGGTGACCAAAAAAGCATTCTTTGAGGGTTCTTTAAGTGTTTACTGGATAGTAAATGACTTTTAACCTCCTAAAATGGTTCCACTTGGAACCCTTTCTGATAGGAAACCATTAAGCGTTAAACAAAAGGGACAACCTAAGAACCCTTAAGGGTTCTAAGTGTAGCAGATGTTTCACATAAAACTCAAGTCTTCTATTATATGAATATACGAAACGTTTTTGACATTTGACACAATTTTCATTGCATCATTTCTCAAACAATTAAAACAGAAACATCTCCATGAAGGAAATATTTTTCTTTTTTGTTGTGTACAGTAATCAGTTCATTCATAGTTCTACAGTTTCTAAACTCCATTGTGTTGTTTAACCGCAGCAGCATGACCACTTCACACAGCAGCTCAGCCATCATAACCACGGTGGATCATTTCGCTGTAGAACAGTGATGACTGGTTCTCATTTAGCATGGAGTTCTCGGCCAAGACGGAGAACCGAGCCAGCCCGGAGAGCAGCATCGCACTCGGCTGCTTTGGCTCGAGGTCGTTTAGGTCTGCAGTTTAGAGGTGATTAAAGTGTGGCCCATGTCCAAGCAGGAACTTGGGCCAAAGTGCACTTATTTGTCAGAAGGAAACAGAACTAGACCCAAACAGTGGGAGAGAGCTAATTCGTCCTTCAGAGGGAGAGAGGGAAGTGTGCCAAGAGCAACTACAGCTCAAGAATAAATTGTAGATGAATAAAAAGGCAATAAAAGTTGAAATATGTAATAAATGCCAAATGGAACGTTATAGATACAGTTAAGTGAAAGAAAGATGGAACCCATTAACTCTATCAGCTCTGGAGCGTTTTTAAGGATCGTGGCATTGACATTCTCCGGGTTTCATGGACCTTAAGCCTCTAACACATAACACACGCAGATGAGTGAGGTCATCCAATCCTCTTCCTGCACATGCAGAGGAGAAAAACACAACGAAAACATGGATGAAGCGCTCCACGAAGCTCCACAGAGATTAGATCAGCTCTAGCTGAAGAGAAACGGTTCTACTATAACAGAACCACAGAACGCCAATATTCCCCTGAGAAGAACTTCAGCAACCTGTCCCAGATCTCCTCCACTGCACATCCAAGGCTAGGGCCCGAAAAACCACAGCCTGGAGACCGCTCAAGGGAGCACAAGGGAGCACTCGGGGCTTAAGAGGGAACAAACATGCCTCGGACTCTCACGGAAAGGCTCGGAACGTTGGGAATAATGCTCAGTTTCTAAAGCCACAGTTTCTGCTAAATTAGTCACTGTGGTAGAATAATGGTTTACATTATTGTTGTAATGAGCATGTGTGTGTGTGTGTGCGTATGTGTGTGTGTGTGTGTGTGTGTGTGTGCGTGTGCGTGTGTGTGTGTATGAGACGGTTTGCGACAGACTGACATCCCATCTAGGACGTATTCTGGTTTTTATATCCCAGTATAGATCCGGATCCAGATCAATCCTGACTAATCTTCACAAGCGCTTACTGAAAATAAATGAATGCTTTTAAACAACAACGTTGCAACATATTAAACATTTTTTTAAATTTAATTGATTTTCTGTGGAACATGGCGAATTAAAATGGTGCCATGTGATGTCAGAGTGGGCGGGGCTAATTTCTTGTAACACAGGTACGACATACTAACAGGGAGGAAAAGTAACATTAGGGACAATGTTGGTTTCAAAAACGATGAAATACTAATTAATACAAATGAATAAATATTTTTAACTGAGAGAAGAAGAAGACTGGAATAATTTTAATTAAAAAAAAAACATTTTATATTGCTCTGACAGTCATTATGTGAAAAGTGCCACCTGAGAATTAGGAAAGTAAATATTTTCAGAGTAATACATACACAGTTAGGGATAATAAAACTAGACAGGAGCACGTGCGTTTGCGTGGAAGAGTCGTTAGGTCATCTCCATCAGGACCAGTGTTCTGCAGAAACAGCCTGATGTGATCACCCCAACCTTTAGCGTGCAAACAACAACATCATGAGTGTATTGACATCATGTGTTCTGGGGGTTTTTTCGCTTCTGGTCTACGTCTTGTTTTATTTCCTGTAAACACGTTCTTGTTTACGGATCGTCCGGTAATCAAGCTCAGAACGGATCTGATTAAATGTGCCTTTACCTGGAGGGAGTATGACAATGAGAACAGTGACATGAAAAAAAAAAGAGCGAGAGACGTTAAAACAGAAATTCAGAAAGAGACAAACTGCGAGGGAGCTGAAGATGGTGGCGTGGTGGTGATTTAGCGCCGAAGGGGCCGCTTTAAATCAGACGCACATCTGAGACAAGGCTTTTCCTTCTTTTAAATTCAAAAGCATTTGAAATGAATCCCCAAGCAGGCTCACAGACTTCAGAGCAGGGTTTTAGGCCCGGTGTGTGTCTCTGCTGAACTCCAGACCCTACAGCTGGCCTGTAAAACCTGCTGCTCTGAAATTTAAAGTCGTATTTAAAAGACAGAGAGAGAGAAAAAAAAATCCAGGAAAAAGGAAAGGCTGTTTTCTCTGGTGCATTTTTAAAAGCTGCTCAAGTCCAAAATAAATCATGAGCCTTTCCAAAAAAGTGATGGTGTGATAAACGAGCGGCCCGAACACACACACACACACACACACACACACAAAATATTTCTACTGTCTGGTGTATTACTAACGGGGTCCCTGATTTTCACATTTCTCAAAAAAATTGGTGTACTCTTGACTTGCTGCCTCGAGCTTATATTTTTCGACATTTTTCGTGCATTATATTAATTATATCAATGTTTTCAAAGCCAAAAAAATGACACTAACTTTTTTTGAAATATGAACAATAAATGTATAGACAGTTACATGTGCACACTGAATGTGTTTGTGATTAAAATCCACCTAATTATCAGGTGAAATTAGTGTATCCATGGGTGTAAGCTATTATAACTAAAGTACGTAACTGCTTAGGAAATCACAATAGTAGCTAGGCTTACTGTATGTGATTGGTGTGTGTCAGTGGGTTCTGATTGGTCAGAAGCTGTTGATTAATTTTCTATAACAGCAGCTCTGCATATCACAGGTTTATGGTAATGTGTTATCGTTTCTATAGTAACAGCTCACAGGGACGTGTACAGCAGATGCTCCACTAATAATAAACAGATTTTAAAAATCATTGACATGGTGACGTTTTCTGTAAATTGTAAAGAGAAATGTGTTTGTTTAACACGTATGGAAGGAGTCTCCAGTGTCAGCGCTTTGTAACAGTCAGAGGTGAAGCTGTAACTTTAAGTTCTCCGACATCTTCAGGACAGAGGAGTTTCCGCTTCTTTGCGTTTTCTCGGTAACATGCGGAACAAGCTGCGATTTTTTTAGAGAGAAAAAGAGAGCCTGGTGAGGAAACGAGTGTTTATAGCTGCTATAATTTAAGTGAGAACAGGATCTACAGTAAAAGTAACTATAAACGGATAAAAAGTACGTCGTTTTTTTAAAGAATAAAAGTTGTAATCGTTGTCGAATTGCTGTGGTATAAGAGGAATAATACGCTTCCTGTTATAGGGAAATAATCAGCGTCAGGGTGGAAACGGTAACTCCGCTTCACACCACCTAGTTATTGATTATTTTCCTTTAACAGTGTGACACACTGTGTTTTATTCATGATATAATATGTATGATAATACATGACCCTTTTAGAGCACTGATGCAGAGGGAAATTAGGTGGTTTTAATAGTTTCATTAGAAATGTTTGGCATGAGCAGTTGCCATTAAGTTTTAGAATTGGGATTTTTCTCTCACACACACTTAGCAACTGTGGTGCTAAAATGTCAGACACTTTCACTTCTCACTTTTATAACACACACCCTTTATAGAGTGGGGCTTCTAAATGGCCACTTACCTCAGTGGAAAAAGCAACATGCTGCTTTACGAACTCAATCTTTGACTTTTTGGAATGATTTCGTACTGACAGAGTTTCCAAGCGTCATTCCTTCAGGAGTAAACCTACAAAAAGTCGTCTGTTTAGCTCACACAGACGTGATGTGTATAGGAACGAGATTCAGACAGGAAAACAAAACCCAAGCTGAATGAATGAAATGCACAAAAAACTGCATGAAAATTGCAATATGTCCTACAGAAAGAAGTAATGAAAATATGAATACAAGATAATAAACAGCACTTTGGTTCCTGGTATGAAAGCAGCTTTGTGTACAGCCTCTGAACCACAGCTGAAAGTCATCTTCACATCCAGAACGTCCTTTTTGTCCTTCCTCTGCATCTCACCAGGACTCCAGAGCTCTGATTTCACTTCTCTGGGCTTACATCTACAGGCAAGAGAAAAAAATAAAGCATCAGCATCAGCAAAGAGCCTTTATATTTGCTTTCAAGATTAAATCAGTGAATCATCAGTGAACCGAGATTCAGTCCTCTGACATTCATTGAGCCAGCATTTGAATGAGTTATGCTGGAGATTCGAGGCAGTGTGTGAATTTCTGTCACAAATGAACTTCACTCCACACACTGAGTCAGGGCTTGAATCGGTGAATCTTTCTGTCATGACCGAGATTTGCTCCTCTTGCATTCGCCAAGTCAGTTTTTGAGTCAGTGAATCTTTCTGTCATGAACAACATTCTCTCCTCTTGCATTCAGTGAGTCAGTGTTTGAATCAGCGAATCTTTCTGTTACGATGGAGATTTGAGTCAGTGTGTGAATTAATGAATCTTTCTGTCGCAAATGAACTTCACTCCACACATTGAGTCTGTGATTTGAGTCAGTGGTTGATTCAGCGAATCCTTCTATCATGACCAAGATTCTCTCTTCTTGCATTCAGTGTGTGTGTGTGTGCACTTGGATGGGTTAAATGCAGAGCACAAATTCTGAGTATGGGTCACCGTACTTGGCTACACGTCACGTCACTTCACTTCAGTGAGTCAGTGTTTGAATCAGTGAATCTTTCTGTCATGAACAACATTCGCTCTTCTCGCATTCAGTGAGTCTGAGTCAGTGTTTGAATCAGTGAATCCTTTTGGTCATGGCTATGATTTGTTGCTGTCTAATTTTTGAATCATTTGAGCTTCACTAAGTTCAGGGTTTGCTGTTCATGTTTCATTTAGTCTGAGCTGAAGATTTCCGTAGATGCCACGTTTTTTGCCAGTGGTCCCAAAAATACCATATATATATATATATATATATACTGAAGCTGCCAAAGCCTTGATCATGTGCATTATTTTCTGTTAAAGGAAATGAAGCAGTGTCCACAGAATCCAGTGTTATTTGGCATATTTTTAACAAACATGCAAACTATGCTAGCAATGCGTCATGTTATTAGCAGGCAAATAAACCTTACAAATTAGCCGCTAGTTCACAGAGCAAGGAAGATGAAATCGTCCATCCTTCTAGCAAGCGAAGGTGCGGAAAGCGAGCTTCCTGTGTGTGTATAAGTTGCTGAAGAAAGCAGATTTTTCGAAGAAGTGTATACAGAAATTACTGAAGAATTAAGTTTTAAGTTTAAAAGGAAAAAGTGTCTCATGCTCCGTCCATGTTTTCTCTCACTGTCTCCAGGAAACATTTACTCACAACATTTACCGTCAGTCAGAGTTAATCATAAACGAGTAATAAAAATTAAATCCAGAAACCGCATCACTCTAAAATAAACAGCAGACGTGCAGAGGGTGATCGCTAAAACACAACCGCTCGAAGAACCAGCAAACCAGCAGATGATTTACAACTTTTAATTGCTGTAGAGATCATCATAAACATCACAGATGATAACGAAAGCCTGATTTCAACCCGTAGCGTGTTTTCCAGGATTTTATCAACACAGAGACATTACAGAGCGAGTGAAAGTTCCAGATTCCAGATGACGACACAAAACAATTACAAATGTGGAGTCATGAGGCAGAGGCACTCGAAATATATGACGGTCATGTTAGAAAAAAATTACATCAGATGTAATCCATCAGGTCAACTAGTGTAAATCATAACAATAAAAACTTTGTTTCTAAGAGCGCCTTCTAACACCTGATGGGTTCCAGGTATTAACAAGAAAATAATGACCAAGCGTTCTTTAGTTGCCCCTCTGGAGAACCCCTAATTGTTCAGTGTAGACTCCTGTGTTTTCCTAAAAAAAAAAAAAAAGAAGAAGAAAAGCCTTCTAAGTAGAACCATTTTGGAAGTCTAAGAACCCTTTCTTATCCGATTAACCTTTAAAGAACCCTTTTTACCAAGATGTCTGACAGGTTCTAGATCTTAAGAAGAAAATAATGAGCAATAATTAGGAGTGTGTACCGCACACTTACCCAGTTCCTCAAGGGTTCCTCAAGAGTTCATTGGATAATTAAAGGTTCTCAAGGTTTTACTTGGATTTCTTTCTGAAACAAAAACATTTATAGGATTCTACATTCCTCGAGGGTTCTTTGTAATAAGAAAGGGGTCTTAGTTTTGTAAAAGGGTTCTACTTAGAACCTTGTTATATGGTTCTTTATTATTTAAGAGTTCATTGGAAAATTAAGGTTGTTAGATTCCAAAAAGGTTCTACTTCCTGTCTGAATGGAAAACATTTTGATATAGGGTTCTATAACGCCCCCTAAGGGTTCTAAATGTACACATGTGAGTATGTACAATAGAGCTGAAGTTAATTTTGCATGCAGTAATAATAAAGCCCCAGAGGTAGAACATACCTCGGTAATTGTACTTTGTTACTCTTAAGGGAAAAAAAGGTCAAATCTAGAACGTCCAAGAGTTCTTAAGTTGATCCACTGGTGGAACCTTAAAGGCTCTTTATAGAACCCTCTGTGTAGAAAAGTGTTTCCCTGTTGGAAAGGTTCCCAAGTAGAACCTTTTTATGAAGCATGTGCCAAGTACCAAGAAAGCTAAATGTTAAACTCCAGACAGGTTCTAGGTATTAAGAAGAAAATAATGAGCAATAATTTGAAGCTTGTATCACACACTTATCAGGTTAATACACACACTCTTAACAACAAACGGTTCTTCATGGGAAAAAAAATTATTTCTTAACTACACTCTTAGGAATAAAGGACAAATCTAAAGATCCCTAAGGGTTCTTTGGTTGTCCCTCTGGGAGAACCCTTTAAAGTTTCTATTTAACCCTACAACAGTTTTCCCCCATCAGAAGGGGTTGAATCCTTTTAGGTGGCTAAGAACCCTTAATTATTCTGAGAACCCTTAAGGAACCCTTTTGACTAAGAGTGTGCCAGGTACCAAGAAGCTAGATGTTAAACTCCTGACACGTTCTAGATGTTAAGAAGAAAATAATGAGCAATAACGGGTTCATAGCTTGCAAAAAAAAAAGAAAGAGTTTTAATTGTAGTGCTTTCTGATAGGGAAACACTTTGGGATAGAGTTCTATAGAGAACCTTTAAGATTTTTTCCCCAGAGGAACAAACAAAGAACCCTTAAGGGTGCTACCTGATTTATTTGCAGCTGTGAGCATAAAGTAGCATTGGAGAACCCAATAAGTTATATGTAGAAACCTACAACAGTGTTTTCCTATGAGAGGGTTCCAACACTGGGTAGAAGAACCTTCAGTCCTAAGAGTTCACCAAGTACCAAGAAGCTAAATGTTCCTGGCAGGTTCTAGAGCAAATATTTGGAGTTTGTACTGAAAACTTATGTAGTTAATAGATACACTGTTAGAAAAATAGGTTCTTCAAGGGTTCTTTAAGGCTTCTTCGTTTGTCGCTCTTGGAGAACCATGAAAAGTTTTATGTAGAACCCGAAAATAGAATGTTTCCCCATCAGAAAAGCTTTTTATAGGAAGCTAAGAACCCTTTCTTATTCAACGAACTCTTAAAGAACCCGTGAAGAACCTGTTTTTTAATGTCTGTTGGAACAGCTTTCATAAATGTTTATGTAATGCTTATGTCAGTGTCAGGAAGGGTTTATGTGGGTTTTATGTCTCCCTATGAACATTTACATGACTGAAACTTTTCAGTGATCCAAGTAACACTGAGGAGAAAAAAAGCCTGGTTCGGTTTCACGAGGCCAAGCGTTGGTCCAGCGCTCTTAAACCGCCATGCCACTTCTCCAAACCTAATAAAGAGACAAAGACAGACGGCGTCTCGTCCAGATGATCACATCCGCGTTCAGGCCAGAACATCGAAATCGTCCTCCAGATCGTCTGATCCAGACTAATCTAAAAACCTGATGATCTACGCTCCTTAAATCAGCTCCAGCGAAGAGATTTGTGTAGATTTTCAATTTTAATTCATCATTTTTACGCAGAAGGTGTGAACAGAGCTGAGGGTTGATTTATGATCCAGAGGTTGAATAAGGTTTCGGTTCTAACGTTACTGAAGTGTATAGAGTACTACAGTATAATTAGCTCCAGGTGTTAAAGGAGCTCAGTCAGTGTGTCTGGATGATGATGATGATGATGGATTCCTTCATATCGCAGAAAGTAACTGTTACCCACTTAATCCCTTTTTCCAGTGTAGTTTTAAGTGCTTTATTTAAGTAGAAAGGTAAAGGAAGAACTTAAAGGGTAACATTACTGTACTGAAAATCTAAATAAAGGCTTCGAACCTGAAACTTGTACCTATGTTCTAAGTAAGCTACTCATTTTTAGTGGTTTATTAACTGTGTATTCTGCGTTCGCCGTAAAGAGCTTGAGCAGCATGAAGTAACACATCAAACATCAACGTGTGTGGCAGCCATTTTGTGTTTGTGATGGTAGGATGAGAGAAATAAACATGATTTTACTACCTACACTGCTGCTGCTGCTGCTGCTGCTGCTGCTGCTGCTGCAATTTTCACAGGATACACGTTATCATAGCGCTCTCAAACATATTTTCATCACCAAACATAGTCGAGACCCGCCTACTTTCACAGAAACGTGTATCACGTGAAATTATCTCCTTTACTTACCAACTTCAGACAAAACTCTTTAAAAGCTTTTAAAGAAAGTAATTCTGTGAGCTCTTTCTTTTTTTACATCCAGCGACATCATACACTGAAACATCGTGCACTGAAAAAATTGCGTCCCAGTGCTGAAAAGTTTATTTTACCCCTGAAACCCGACATGCGGAGATCCAAATCAGATCGCGAACCTCAGGATGCTGAAGCTTGTGGCCAGAAAAGTGTACAAAACATATCAGACTCTCTGTAGCTCATTTGGGTGACGTAAGCATTAACCTTAACCCTGCACAAATTTTACACACTGCTGCTTTAAGCATAAAAATAACGATGACTAAACTTCATTTGTTTTTCCTCTCAAGTGTTAACCCTAAAGCTGCTCTCACTGTAACTTCAGTCTAACATCATGGCTGTTCAGCACATGTGCAGTACAATAGTAATCAGTGTGAAACGTACGGCTTATAATACGCTCGAGTCGTTACGGTGAATCCACTGTCCCTCCTGTAGAAGCGTTTATTGATCCAGGCCTCATCTCAGAAACCTCCAGAGCTCAATAAGCCCCGTAACGGCAGCAGCAGCTGCGTGGATATATGAAGGCAGACGGCAGAAGACCACTGAAAAAAAAAACCACTTTAATCACACAGCCGTTCCTATGTTCCACTACGGCAAATGTTTGTAGTCTACATTTATGTTTTAATGACAAGCAGAACAAATTGTTATTTAACTAAAACTGCATGAACGAACTGAAAAAAAAAAATGACGCAGTCAGAGCGGGTTTATGAGGTGAAACCCTGCTGTGAAGGAAAATAAAATCAGGAGCCGTCCCACGGCATCTCCATTTCCGTGACTCAAAGTATAATCACAGGGACATGGTCAATTAGGGTGAAAGCACTGCGTCCTGACAAGCCATTCATTTTCATTACAAGCTGTGTTCTGTCTTAGAAAGAAAAAAAAAAAAACACTGACAGGCTGTGAGAGGGGACACCGTCCAGCTAAAAACAGGCTGGTGCTGATGGATGTACATCACAAGCACACAAACACACTCGACACAAAGCGGCGTCTCAATCCTGATTCTTTTTCTCGCTTTTTTTTTTTTTTTTTTTTTTTTTTTTTTTTTTTTTTTTTTTTTTTTTTGGTGTTTTGTGTCTTTTTTATGCTGCTGTTGTTTGCTTTGGCCGTCTGTTCTCCTGTACAGCTTCACAACCTCGCAGCCTCGACTGAAAATCTCACCGTGACTGACAAGGCTGAAAAAAACACAAAACAAAACAAAATTGAAGGAGCTGGAAAGGTAAACTGACGCAATCCCGCAATTTCGGACCGAAGCCCAGGGAATGTCGGAGTGGAGAGGGGGCAGGATCGCAACAGAGGACCGACTGCTTGCTGTTTTGTTTTCAAACTTTAAAAAAATCTTCACCGTCAAGATAAATGCACTACTGTAGCATAACATTTAAAGCAGATAGGAATTCTGGGTAATTAATACTTTTCACAGTGGGAAAGAAGTGAAACAGTATTAAGAGTCTAATATTAACAATATTAAATATATATATATATATATTAAAAATATTAAATAAAAGAGTCTCGTTTCATATCAAATATAAATCCCACTGAAACGTAAACAAGCCAAAACATTTTATTTGTTGTTATGCTGTGAGTAAAAATCTGTTTTCACAGAGACCATTGGAGGCCACGTGCACTCACTGTATATACAGAAATGTTTGAAAACACAGTTTTTTTGGCCTCCTGTCTAAAGTAAAACAGCATTTTGGGTCATTAAAAATGAAGCTTTTTGGGGGAAAAAACACCATGAATGGTCAAAAAACTTCAAACGTTGTTTGAAGGACGGGAAAAACAAAAAAGTGCCACCCTGAGCATGTGCACTGCGTGAGTCTGGCATATGTTATGAACATACTAAGCAGGGCTGTACTCAGGATCGTCACTGTCAAGTCCAAGGCCAGCCCAGATCAACTCATGACTGAGTCTTAAGGGGTCGAGGCCAAGTCAAGACCGAGACGGAAAAACATCAAAACCTTTTCAAGGCCAAGACTTTACTTCAACTAGTTTATTTTATTCGTGAATTACACCAATGATTAGGCTGTTTTCTAGATGAAGGAATTACCTCATGTCAAACTTTGTGCAAAGACAACACAAACATTATTTTTATATTAACATTTTTATTTAATATTAACATTATTAAACTCTCAGTCGCGACCAAAACCATATTTATCAGCAAGTCCTAGACAAGTCCAAGTCAGTACAGAAAACGTCCTGAGATTGGACTGGAGTTCTACAGCCTTCTCGGCTGGTTCTCACTGTGTGGTCTTTCCTCATTCGATGACGTATTTTCAATATAATTTCACTTTGTTTTTGGTGCGGAGGAACAGAATATGATCTGCGCCGTACTGCGCCGAGCTTTTGGATCAGAACCAGCAGAACCATCAGCCTGGTGAGGCTGATAGACTTTCCAGTCAGTTTGTTGTGGCTGAAGAGTGTGTTTCTGAATTTCTCTTTCTCTACCACACAATACGCAGCTCTTAATGTTATTCTTGAGGCGTTTGATGTAACAGTTTATGACATACTGTCACCCCCTGGTGTGCTCATGTGAGCGTATTCAAACCGTTCTTGATATTTTCGAAAAGGGGCAGGGGTAAAAACTACATTTTTAAAAATATCAGTATGTGGACAGAGCCTGAGTCCCTTACAAAGCTGCTGGAGGATGTGTGTGTCATGCAATCAGTTTATAACTGTGCTTAAATCTGGCTTTCATTTTTCACATAATTTGTTTATTTTCACATTCCTTTTTCACAAGTAGAACATGTAGTTTCATTTTTAGAAGAGATTTTCTTGCATGATTCATTCTTTTTCATGTTATCACATATTCTTCACACTATGTCACACGTTTACTGAAATTCACATGAAGTTCTTATTATACTATTATTCACTTTTTTCAGTTATTCCTCCTCGTGGCCAACTGGAGTACAAACTTTCCACACTAAACATGTCTTGACTGATCAATGAGATGGTGTTTATTTCATTTCTGACTGAACTGCTCCTTTAAACTTCCAGGAGATGCTACTCCATTTCTAACCATGAATTCCTGAAGCATAAAAGCCTCGGATGTCAATCCGATTTGCAAACCAAAGCTGGACTATTCACCGCTTCACACTGAAGAGCATTGAGGCCGGAGCACAGAGAGCGGGATGAGGTGTCGGAAGTGGACCTTACGGACAGGACGTGAAAGGAAGGACACAATAGAAAAGTCAGAAGAGGGTTTTCCTCATTTGCTCATTCATCAGGACTGCATGAATGAATTGAGAGTTTGGGGTAATTAAGCAGGCGGTGCAAGTTTCTCCTGAATACACAGCGTGACAGAGCTCATGATGCCCGTTACGCTGCTGCTAAAGCAATCCTTCTAGATAAAAAAAGACGTGAGGCTGACGGAGATGACATCTCTATTCATTATAACACTCAGTGTGAGAAGCAAGGGTTGGGAACGTGGCCTGATTTCATGTTTAAAGACAGTTTTTGATCTCCTCAGATGCAGTGAGGCCTTAATTCCCAGACACTCGTATCAGGAAGTGGGAAAGGATGCAAATGAGGAATGATTTGGAAGGAAAATACTCTTTATAACATATTTATAAACACAGAAATAGTTTTATTCACTTTATATTTTTAAAATTGCATAAATGAAGTCATTCTAAAGCTGCATGCCCTCGTTCTGTACCTGCTCTGCCCTCTAGTGGATAAACTGTGCACTACCCTGTACATGACATCAAATTTATTATTCATAAATGTAATTTTTTTATAGATTACTTTATATTTCTTTCTTTTGTTATCCGCTGTTTAGTTTAGTTTATGTTTGCAGTTCTGTTTCCTTCCTATTAGCACATATTTACACATATTAAACACCAACACGTTTAATTTTATATGCTTTATTAGCGATTGTAATTTATTTGCGAGCCCATGTAATCGGGTACAGTCGCTGTGTCCTAATAATTTTTTAATTTATTTTCTAATACATTTGATTAAATTAATTTTCCGGACTTTGGAAGAGACTTGTTACTTCCTGTGTGCTGCTATTTGTGTCCGGATTGTCAAACTGAGTGCCTCACTTTAGTTCCGTTGCTAAAATTAAACGTTCCGCCGACGATTCCACGAACTCTGTGCCATGGGGGGGGGGGGGGGGGGATACACAATATCTCTCTTGTAATAGTTTCTTGTATGTTTATTTTATCAGATTGTGTAAAATTAAACATATATATAGAGAGAGACAGAGAGTTTACGGTTTATTTTGATGCAGGCCAACTCATGTCTTAGGTTTTTTAATAGTATCGTGATGTGTTTCCCCCTGTGTTTTATGTTGGATTGATCGGTCGGCATAAATGTCTCGTGCGTCTCAGTTGTGGGCTGTTCGGTTAGCCTGTTGCTAACGTTAAATTTGGTTGATTAAAATTTATTTTGGTTCTAAATCACTTACTGACTTTTAATTAATTTTTAATATTTGGACACTGATTTAGTAATAAATTTTTGTTTATTAAAAATTTGTGTAGTTACTTTGTCCCTCAGATACACACACAACAAACAATGAGGAAACTTGACTTTTATTAACAGCAGTAAAACAAATAAACATAATAACAATAATGAAAAGATGTTTAGTCATTTATAGTGTGTCCATAAATAAAACTGACACTTTTAATCTCTCTTTACCCCCAAATATAGTCAATCAAACAAGATGTTAAGTGACAGAAGCTAATGTAGCTAACAATTAAAAATAGCTTACAGCCATCAGTTTAGCTTGTTTAAATCATTACACTTCATAACATTCATAATTAAACCCTTTCCAGACTTTCTGGGAGTGTGCAGTACAAACTCTTCTACAAAATTTTCTTCTGGAGACCGAGAACCTGCCAGGTGTTTAACATTTAGCTCTTGGTACACTCTTCCTGAAGGGTTCTTTGGGTGATTATGGGTTTTCAGCCTCCTTAAATGGTTCTACTCTGAGTTGGAACCCTTTCTGAGAGGGAAACATTAGTGTAGGGTTCTACATAGAAACTTTAAGGTTCTCCCAGCACTTTTAATGTTCCATGTTGGTCAAATCTGAAAGTAAAACAAGCTACAATGTTAAGGGTTCTTCAGTTGTCCCTGTCAGGAACCTTTAAAGGTCTATATTGGAAACTACAACAAAGTGTTTTCCTAGTAGAAAGGATTCCATGTAGAACCATTTCTGGAAGCTAAAAACTCTTAATTATCCAATGAACTCTTGAAGAACTCTTGTTTCTAAGAGAGTATGTATTAACTGGGTAAGTGTGCGATACAAACTCCAAATTATTCCTCATTATTGTCTTTCTGATACCTAGAACCTGTCAGGAGCTTAGAAGATAAATGTTCTTCAAGGTTCTTTTAGGGGTTCTTTGGATATTTAATGGTTTCTAGCCTCCTGAATGGGTTCTACACTGTACTGAAACCCTTTCTGAAAGGAAAACACTGTTGTAAGGTTGGACGTTGAACCTTTAAGGGGCCAAGTATATATTTTATAGTAATACAGAATCAGAAACCACATCAACGATTGTGTTTAAGACACTAGACAGTTCCACAATGTTGCTTGAGGAGACAGGCTAAACTGGTGGCTATAAACTCCCACTACTTGTTAACAACATTAGCCTCGAAGCTCCAGTGCAAAACTTAAAAAAAAAAAAAAAAAACTCAGACGTGGAATAAAGTGGGACGTTGCGTACATATTTTATTTTTAGCCAAACCATAGCTTTTCTGCTAAGTGTTTAAATCAGACACTGATGATGATGATGAAAAGATCAGTCATGTCCATGCAGGAACCAGGAACCTTCATCCTCTCCTCCACAGGAACTGAAGCACTTTACTGTCTCTTATTATTTCTCTCACATATTTATCTAGGAAACATTGTGCCAGCCTCAGTCCAGCGTGACTCCTTCAGGAAGCTCCACCACCACCGGCTCGCACTCGTCCAGGTCTACGTCGAAATCCCAGCGGAACTTCTTGGTCAGATGGGCTTTAAACTTCTCCGCTCTTTTACGTAGAGTAGCGTTGATGCCTGGAGAACTGGCAAACTGGAAGAAATCCTGAACAGGAGAATAAAAAAATTAGTGGATTAAATGGACATGTGCTGATGCTAGGTTTGAATTTCAGCTTTAAATACACGTGTGTGTGTGTGTGTGTGTGTGTGTGTGTGTGTGTGTGTGTGTGTGAATGTTTTCATGGATGAAAAATTGCTGCCTCATTTTACAAAAATTTTACATATTTAGTTTTACGTGTTATACAGCTATGTTCTTCTGTGAATTTTTTTTCTTCCTGTCTTTTTAACTTCTCCTCTCCGTACCTGTAACGTGGAGGTGAGGAAGTTGTTCTGGGACACGATATCCACGAAGAAGTCGGGGGGAATTTCTCCGAGCTG
>CM040990.1:980594-998482 GCA_022985145.1 Pangasius djambal | reverse complement strand
CACACGCTCTCGCACACTTCATTATTCATCATCCTTCAGTCTGAGTATGTGGAATAAATAAATGTTTGTTTTTACCGTTATACAGGAGGAGTTTGTGACCAATCCGACATTCCTGTGGGAAGGTTATCCTCACACACGCATGGCGTAAGTCATAAAAAAAACTCATTGTAGAGGTATAAAATACTCTATACATGATCCGCTTAAGAAAACACGTAAACGTGTTGTAGGTGTTCATGCAGTACGTTGTTGACGTTTCACTGACCAGTGGAAAGCCGATAAACAGCACCATTTATTTAACTAATACGCTCATGAGTGCCGAAAATCCCTAGAAGATACACATGATGAAATAAACATGTATCTTCTAGTAAAGGAAATTTTAAATCTTTTCAGTGATTCAGATTATTTAACTCAGCTCACCAATAAGAGTTGAATCTTTACAGGGAATCAGATTATTTGACTTATTTCATCAATAAAAATCAGTTCTGTTCAGAGAATCGTGTTACTCGACTCACCTCACCAATAAAGAGCCGACTCTTAGATTATTTGACTCATTTCAGCAATCAAGAGAGTCGACTCTTTTCTCATTATTTGACTCAGCTCACCAGTAAGAGTTGAGTCTTTTCAGGGAATCAGATCACCAATAAAGAGTCGACTCTTAGATTATTTGACTCATTTCACCTGTAAGAATTTAATCTTTTCAGTGAATCATGTTATTTGACTCAGCTCACAAATAGAGTCGACTCTTTTCAGTGAATCATTTTACTCGACTCAGTTCAGCAATAAGGAATGGTGAACATTTAATGAACCGTTTGTAAAACTTTCATATTTGAAAGAAAGCGTCACAACAAATTCATAAATTAGCACAAATAAATACATAATAGCTGTTCAATCAGGACAAAAGTATTGGCACCCTATAAAAGAGGAAGTGTTTGTGTCTCTGGTTGCTGACGTGCTGAAATTGCTGAGCTGCATTACTGGAATATTTCGTGTACACCGCGCTTAGGAGGCGCTCTCTTACTGTTTCTTGGTTACTGCGTTTTTTCAGCTCACTTTGCCTTTTATGGAGTTTTGTGGGCGTGGCTAAATGTAAATCACCCTATATATATATATATATATATATATACACGCACACAAGATTGCTAACTGAGGCAAATTAAGAAATTACCTGCTTGTTTTTATACATAAATTTTGAAAAATAATTATGAATATTTGAAAATAAGAATCTAAAAATATAACGTATGATCGATATTAATGGCCTGCATTTACTCGGAGCTCTTTTCCTACATCATGCGACATATAAATTTGGTCCACTTAATTATTTTTACACTATTTCTCCTCTCTGGCTCAGTTTTCAGGTGAAGTTCTTCTACATCTGTCAGATGGCGTACTGGTTCCACGCCCTGCCAGAACTTTACTTCCAGAAAGTCCGAAAGGTAAAGACTGCAAACGATTGCAAAAGATTTACTTTATCCGAGCTGCATGTTCCAAATCTGATATTATATAAGAGTATTCAGTATTTAATTTCGTTTATATCACATCACCACTTTGGCCAGCTTTTATTCAGAGCGCTTTTCCTACACACGCAGTCAAGCTGCTGTTTAACAAGTGAAAGGAGGGAAAATCAGACAACTGGGAAATAAAGCAGGCGGATATCTGTATAATTGTTGTTATGAAGTTTTCTGTAAAGAGAAATGTGTTTATTTAACGTTTCTGGAAGGAGTCTCCAGAGTTTTCCGACATCTTTTTCACTTCCTTGTGGTTTCTCAGTAAAATGAGAATTGTTTTTTTTGTCTTATTAACTTGAAGAGAGAGAGGAAAGAGAGAGACTGGTGAGGGAACAGCTGTTTATAGCTGCTATAATGTAAGTGAAAACAGGAACTAACTCTCAAGGTTTCTTCCTCATGTCGTCTCGGAGTTTTTCCTCTCCACCTTCGCCTCTGGCTTGCTCATTAGGGATAGATTTATACATTTAAAATGTATATCCTGAATTTATTTATTTCTGTAAAGCTGCTTTGTGAAATGTCCGTTGTTAAATGCGCTATACAAATAAAATTGAATTGAATCGGACTAGTATTAAATGTAACGATAAATGGATAAGAAGTATGACATGTCATTTGTTATTAAATAAAACATTGTAATCGTTGGTAAATCACTGTTGTACGAGAGGAATAAATGACTTGAGGATGTGCTGTCACCAATAAGAGTCGACTCTCTTCAGAGAATCGGGTTATTTGACTCATTTCACCAAAACAGAGTCGACTCTTAGATTATTTGACTCATCTTTCGCAAATATGAGTCAACTCTTTTCACTGAATCGCTTTTTTTTTTCTCAGCAAACCAAAAAAAAGAGTAAATCCTTAGATTATTTGACTTTTTTCACCAGTAAGAATTGACTCTCTTCGGTGAATCACGTTAATTTTCTCAGCACACGGAAAAGAGTCGATTCTTAGGTTATTTGACTCATTTCAGAAATAAGAGTCGACTCTTTTCAGTGAATCACATTATTTGACTCAGCTCAGCAACTGTGGTAGGATAAGTAATCGACTTCTGGGTGGTAACAGTAACTGCTTCATCACACCAATCCGTCACTGATTATTTTACTAGAACAGCACTACACACACACACACACACACACAGACACACACACACACACACACACACACACACAGTGGTTTATTCCTTACGTATCTCTCACTCATAACGGCTCACGTTTCCTTTTCGTGTGTTTGTTTTCAGGAAGATATTCCTCGCCAGCTTTACTACATTTCCCTTTACATCTTCCACATCACCGGTGCCTACGTCCTCAAGTGAGTCTTTTCCAAGTTCTGTTTACGTTCCTTAATTCTCCTCTTACGACATAAAATAAAAAAACTCAGCCGATAAAAAATGATCCAGCTTGCGTCTAGTCTGCAGGTTTGTGGATTTTCATGAATCAGCATCTCAGGATGAGAAGATGTCGAGATTTTGCTGATGTCCACTAAATCTGTGTAGAGCATGGTTTATATTTGCGTTTATATTGTGTGTGTGTGTGTGTGTGTGTGTGTGTGTGTGTGTGTGTGTGTGTGTGCTCTCTCAGTCTGCACCGTTTAGGTTTGGTTCTTCTGGTTCCACACTACCTGGTGGAGCTGCTGTTCCATGCGTCTCGTCTCTTCTACTTCAGCAATGAGAACAAGCAGAAAGGGTGTGTTCACTTCCTCTACTCCCTCTCCAGCTTTTATTTTCAATTGATCACAGTAAACCAGATATAAGATTATTAAACCTATTTCCGGACATTTTTACTCATTTTCAAGTTTTCCATTTTCTTATTGGCAGATCATTTTGCTTCTTTCTGTAAAGAAATGCTTAAAATGAGATCTTATCTGCCAGTAGAACAAGATTATTTCAAGCCTGAAATTAGTGTTTAAAAAAAGTCTAGAAATAATAGGTTTAATCTTATATTTGGTTTGTGGTAATCTTACCGTAGGAAATATGCCATAAATCGGAGCACTTTCCGGATATTTTCACTTGCACAGCTGTCGTTTGTTGCACTGCTCTGATGAGTAATCTTTTTCCGCCTGACTCTGTGTCGTGTCTCAGGAAATGACCCATTTCGATTTGATTTTATTACTGACTTGTGAATGTTATGAAAGTTTGAGTGACATTTTTTTCCTGATGGCTCGAATGGAACGTATGTTTCCTCCATCTTAAAAAAAATAATAATAATAATAATAATAATAATGTATGTTTTCAAAGCAGTAAATGGTTTTACTAGAATTAATAATACATATATATATATTTTTTTTTTACTAAAAATAACAAAGTGTTTTAACTAGAAATAATCAGTCATAAAAAGTGTTTTTTACTAGAATTAATGATAGAAATATTAGTAAAGTTTTAACTCTAAATAATAATAACAAAAACAAATCATAAAAAGTGGTTTTACTAGAAATAATTTTTTTTCTACTAGGAATAGAAATAATTGTTTTATTATCTGTTTATGATCTGATTTTTTTACAGTTACCTTATGTGATCTCCTCTCTGCCTCTCTCTCTCTCTCTCTCTCTCTCTCTCTCTCTCTCTCTCATTCTCTCTCTCCCTCTGCTCTCTTTCTCTTTCTCTCTCTCTTTCTCTCTACCGCTCTCTCTGTCTGTGTCTCTCCCTTTCTTTCTCTCTTTCGTTCTCTGCTCTCTCTGCTCTTTCTTTCTCTCTGCCAATCTTTCTCTTGCTTTCTGTCCCTCTCTCTGCTTTCTTTCTCTTTCTCTCTGCTCTCCCTCTTTCTCTCTGCTCTCCCTCTTTCTCTCTGCTCTCTCTCTGCTCTCTATGCTCTATCTCTCTCTCTCTCTGCTCTCTCTGCTCTATCTCTATCTCTGCTCTATCTCTGCTCTATCTCTGCTCTCTCTGCTCTATCTCTGCTCTCTCTCTGCTCTCTCTCTCTCTCTCTCTCTCTCAGGTTCACGCTGTGGGCTCTGCTCTTCGTCATCGCTCGTCTCCTGACCCTCACTCTCTCAGTCCTGACGTTTGGTTTCGGACTCTCCCGTACAGATAATCAGGGCTTTTCCCTGGCCGAGGGAAACTTCAACGTTCTCACTGTTAGGTAGAGTTCAACATTTCGCAGTCGAGAGAGTTTCATTTAAAGGAGCAGGTCAAAAATCGTAAAGTGTAGTGTTTCAGATATTTCTTTACATCATGGCTTTGAATCCCTGCAGCCATTTCTGAATATGAATGAGGAAGTGAGATTTCTCGGACAGACACTGAGGCAAGATGCACTTCCTGTTTTAAAGTGTGTGTGTGTGTGTGTGTGTGTGTGTGTGTGTGTGTGTGTGTGTGTGTGTGTGTGTATTCTCGTCCTCAGGATGACGTGTCTGTCAGCCATTTGCTTGACCCAGGCCTGGATGATGTGGAAGTTCATCAACTTCCAGCTGAAGAAGTGGCGGGAGCAGAGTCAGGTCCAGAGCAGCAAGAAGAAGACCGTCAGTCCCAAGAGCAAACCCGGCAAGAAGGACTCGTCTCGGGGTGAGAGCATCCCCAAAGTCCAACCCTAGGAATAAAATAAAATACAGAGGAACAAACCAGTAATGAAAAAAGTGACTCAGAGTCAGAGCTGTGTGTTAGAGCATGCACACGCGCAGCTGCAACGCGAGCGTCATTCTTCACACTCACGCACATCTCACGTACGCATTCAGTTCACATAATGTTTTCATTAACGTAGATTTAATTTTACACCAAAACACCTTACACCTTGTGGTCAGCGAACATTCCTGTTCTCTCTTGCACTGGTTCAGGAAATATAACATGCAGGTATCTGTAAATATTACCTCTGTCTATGATCTCATAACGTTTATAATTCCAATGAGTGCTATGCCAAATGTTTCTAGCTAGAAACCATAACCATGCTGCGCAAACATTAGGTATAATATTTAAAATAAAACATATACACTCAATTATATTTTAGTAATAATAACAATAATAATCTGGCCATTTTAATTATTAAATATTCCATAAATCCAGTTTATATGCATAGAAATACGTTATGTGTAATGTGAGCTGTGAGCACTAGGGGGCGGTGTGGCACAAAACCAGGATGTGCAGGAAATTAAAACGAAAATCTTTTGGGTTTTTTTTTTTGTTTGTTTTAAGAGAGAGAGAATGAGTTGAAGAAAAACGTGAGTACTGGATGCACACACTGTTTGTGTATTATATTTCACATTTTTCCACCGGTGTGATTGTTTTTCCTAAATGGATCAATGCAGTTAAATGCAACTGGTTGCTTTTAAAAGTAGATCACATTCAGCACTGCGTGATTCTTTAAAAAAAACAAAACAATCCCCTGCTGATTTGTTTTTCATGACAGATAAAGCAGCATAAGTGCAGTGCAGTGAAAGGTTTTACTTTTCAGTGTGGTACGTTTTCTGCAGGTTACTGATCAAAAGTATGTCAGTGTATTTTGTGATTGCGTCTCGCTCTGCCTTGGAATCTTCTCAGTATGACTCGACACAACGTATAAGTATTTATAAAGGGGCTATTGTGCTTCAAGCCTGAGGAAATTAAGAGTTTAATAAAAAGAAAAAAGAAAAAACAATAATAAATAGAGCCGTAAGCAGTGATTAAGGGGGCCAAGCACTTTCTGTCCCGAACCCTTAGTGACAGAAGAAGACCAGAAGCCAAGCTCCCAAGAAGATAAAATAAATTCAAAGGCAAAACGTCAAACCGTAGCTGAGATGCTGCCTCACTTCCTGTTTTCAGTAGCCCTTCCAAGTTGCAAATTATTTCAAAATCTTGTTTTAAGGTTTTGTAGGTCATGTTGCTATACATAGGTGACAAGTTTGGTGTCGATACTTAAAAGTTTTACTGAGACATGCCCTCACTTCCTGTTTGGCAATGATTTCATGATGAGTGGTTCAAAAGTTATGGGGAGTTTTAATAATTTGTAAGTTATAGCACCCCCTAAGGAGAATTTAAACAAAAGCTCTTGGAGTCCCTTAGAACATGGTCGCTCGATCACTCACCTCACCACACTCACGAGGTTTGGTTTAAATACGTCACATTGTTTGCAAGATATGCATCACTTCCTGTTTGGCAACTTCACCATCAAATTTGTTTGTACATTATGGACAAACCGTCCGTCATCCCTATTCTATGATTGGACAAAATTTGTTGGAGAAGAAGCCAAAAAAAAAAAATGATTCAAAGTGTTGGAAATCTACATCGTGGTATCTGATGAACTGGAATGGGAGGAAAGTGGAATCGTCTTTTGGAGTTATTATTGTAAATGTATTTTTTGTATGTCCAGCTTCGTCCTATTGGTGGCGCTAGCATGCTTGAGTGGCGTGCGCTGAAAGTGCTGTGTATAGCTAATAGCTGAGACTTTGCTACTAACTGTGTTTTTCTCTTCGCTAATTCCATTGTGTTCATCTTGTGTCTTTCAGGAGGTTCCGTCAACGGCGTGATGAAAGCAGAGGACAAAACGTCACCACGAGCCAGAAAATCCAAAACCTCGTAGAGCGGCGGCGATCGTCGTCGATGTGCTTTTTTTCCTTCTCTTTCTTGACTCCAGTTAGAAAGAAAAAGTTCTGAAAGAAGCGTCGAATCACACAGACACCTTCTAACTGTCCGGTGTGGTGGGCTCTGAGGGTTGGGTGAAGGCAGTGTTTAGGTTTTTTTTTTTTTTTTTTTTTTTGGTATGAAATTTTTTTTATCGCAATTCCTTAAAATTCTGTACGATTTAACGGTTGATTTGATCAGTCCTGGTGTTTGAGAAGGTGGGCTTTTTGGGAGGGAGGGGGAAAAAAAGCTTGAGTACTGAAGAAGGGATGAAGGAAAATTTCCGGTTTGTGTATGGAGTGACGATTTGATTGTTGGTGTTCCCCAAGGGTGTATGTTAATACCGCTATTTTTTTGTTTGTTTTTTTTGTTTTGTTTTTTCTTTATCCTTGAGGGCTTGATGAGCTTCTTTTAAAAATTGGTAGCCCTTCTCATCCTCATCCTCAGCATCAGTCACTGTGTATGCAGAGGCTTTAAAAAAAAAAAAAAAAGTGTCCTTTTTGCCTGTTTGTTTCTGAGAGTTAGCCCTTAGCCACAGAGGCTTTGTTGGAAAAAGATTACGCACAAAATGAGAGATTTCGTTGTTTTTTCTTTTTCCATACAACCTCAGCCGTATAATTACAAATCGCTTTATTTCACGAAGTTTTAAATTTTCATTTTAAATCATGACTCTGGCTGATATAAGGGCTCCCCCTAGTGGCCTGGAGGACACAATGTCTCACTTTTTCCCCATCTGAAACCCCCCCCCCCCTTTTCCCCAAGTATCGTTTTTATCTTTTTTAACGCTCTTTGTAAGCATCACAGTTTTTAAATTAATGCATTCATTTGTTTTATAATTTGAGCTATTATTTTCATTTCAAGATCAAATGATGCAGAACGTGAATGAGGCATTCGTGGCCTTTCGGAGCACTTTTCCACCGCACACTGGAGTACGGTAATGAACCCATGATCCCACACATCTATCGTTATTTTCATTGCAGAGCACCAAGAGAATCGAACGGAGATGTGGGCGGGGCTAGAAACAGTGCTGATCCCTGATTGGTCAAACGCAATAGTGACAGAATTGTCCTGATAATGTTTGATCATCAGTAATGTTTAATCTGCATTTAGGAGGGAAAAAAATTCTCAGTTTTATCATAAAACTTTGACAAAATAAAGTTTTCAGTTGATTTTCCTATAGTGATGTTTTAGCTCAGTTTTTTTGTATTTTTTTTAAACATATCTGATGAGCGTAAAACTCTCCATCTTAAAGTTAAACCAAATTCAAAATGGCTTCCTGTTCGCCATGTGTGCTCACTACATAGGGTACAACACAATGGTGTTGTAGTGCACTATGTACCCAATATCACACTGTTTGAGAAAGTACAGAAAAACGTGCATTTCTCTATATTTAATCTCGTACGTCGTATGAAATTTGGCACTCAGCGACACGTGTATTAAAGTATTGGCACCCTGGCTGTGTTAAAATCACTTGCCATAGACATTTTAAGTAGAGGAGTAAAACTTCATCATGTCCTCAAACCTTTTATTCCTCTTACCCCACAGCAGTTTGTTTTATTTATTAAAGAACGACACGTCATATTTTTTATCCATTTGCAGTTACATTTAACAAAACATTTAACAAATTAGTTAGTTTGTTTCTCTGTCGTGAAGTTACCGTGTGGTGGAAACGTGCTCGAGTGCAACAGAGTGGATTTGATTTAATACGTAAATATCGTTTACTTTCTCTCCTCTGCATCGTGAGTGTGTTTTTTGTTTTTTTTGTTTTTTTTTTGTCTGTTTTCATCCCAGCGTGCGCAGCTCCGTTTATGAAAGTGTTCTCCTCCGGTTCGAGTGAAACGATACAATCTTCTCTCAAGTGTCCTTAAGATAATACGCTGTGGGTGGCTTTGGATTTTCATTTTCATTCACGACGAACGTACGTCTGGGTGTTTTCTTTCTGGAGCGATGGTCCTGGCGTGTGTGTGTGTGTGTGTGTGTGTGTGTGTGTGTGTGTGTGTGTGTGTGTGTGTGGCTGAGTGGTCACTTGTGCATGTTTATGGGTTGTGAATGCATGAATCATGTTGCACCTTGATTTGTTTGATTTAAAGAAGAAAAAAAAAGAAATGTGATAGGGCATGTATGTGGTTAAGCTTCTGGTTTTGACTTTTTGTACCAAATGGTGTGTGTGTGTGTGTGTGTGTGTGTGTGTGTGTGTGTGTGTGTGTGTGTGTGTGTGTGTGTGAGCAAGAGATGGGAGCCTTGGTGAAGCTATTCTCACTATGTGAATTTTTTCGAGTGTGTATAATCTCTCTCTCTCTCTCTCTCTCTTCCGTCCAATACTGTACGTTTCTGAATTGCCAAATCGTGTAAAAGCGACCTCTTGCTCTTTCCCGGTGATTCTGACGTCGCCGTCTCGTCTTTTTTCACCTCGGACCTCATTCAGGATGCATTTCTGCATTGCATTTTTTTTTTTTCCCTCCATTATAACTTAATCCTGAGTGACTGGTTTTCTCCTGCAGAGAAAAAAATATATATCATTAATTAATGGTTTAAAAAATGTAATGTTAAATTATTAAAAAGTTAATGCAAATACAAATTGGCGAACTAAGAGCTTTACACGTGGAATTTTTAGCACATTGTGCTACATGCGTGAAACTCCAATGCAAAAAAAAAAATTTATAGCGTATTAAAATAAAATAATAATTTAAAAAATGTAATATGACAGCACAGTAGGAAAAAACAATGAAGAAAAAATTCTCTTTTTTTTTTTTTTTTTTTTTTTAAATGCAGATTTTAAGGTATAATTGTTGGTGACACCAAAAGTACTGGCACCCTTAATTGCTTAAAATATCACTCAACATATTAATTTTTGCGTTTTCTTAAGTAGTGCGGGTTTTTTTGTTTTTTTGTTTCTTGTTGTAATGTTTATTATTTAAAAAAATGTATTTTATATTTAGTAAATTTGCTTAAAAGTTTGAGACATTTAAACCCTGATCTCTGACTCATCATTTTTAGATTGTTTTTTAATTAAATACTGAATTATAGCTTCAGCATTGAAGAAGGTCTCTGAACTTTTTAGTCACTTGTTAAATCAGTTATCATGACGTGTTTTATTCGTTTTTATTTCCCTCTCTGCAGTTAATGTTGTCGTTTCCACACCAGCGTCAGAGAAACACCACACCACTGATCGCCATTTCTGCCTTCATGTGGCGGCGTCTCAGGAGGGAAGGAGCAAAGTCGCACTTTTTGTTTGTTTGTTTGTTTGTTTGTTTGTTTTTCCCGTCGACCTCGTGGCTGTCTGACGGCCGACGCGAGCAGATGTTGTGTAGATGAATATATTGAGACACTGTACCGAGTTCTTGTTAGATTTTTAAACTATTTTTATAGAGCTGAAAAACGACTGTAGAGAGATTAACCTTTATTTAGCACACCTTATTTTTTTAATGCCTCGTTGATTTCTGAGTTTTATTTTTGTACTGCGCAGGAGGAGAGCTCTCTACCTTAAAGGTGTGCGGGTCCAAAACCTGGCGAGAAAAAGGTGCAGAGATGGAGAGAAAGAAAAAGAAAAAGTTGACCATCTACTGCCGAGGGGGTCGAAGAGCTCGGGCTTTAAATGAAGAGTGGATTTATTTTCAGTGTATTTTCAGCGTTTGTATTTTTGACGCTTTTTCTTCTGCTTCATTTTTTCTGATTCATTTCCACAGCGTTTTTCCTGATTATGCAAGAGGTGCTAAACGCCGTGTTTCGGTTGTGAATCGTCGTGTTTTTAAACTCTTTGCCTGTAATCGTCGATCTCGTGAGTTATTTCAGTGTGCGGTGAGTTTGTGTTTATGCAGCAGAACAAAAACGTCTGGGTTTTCGGATTCAAATTATTTTTTTTCCCCCCTGTCGATTTGAGTACCGTATTTTCTGGACTATAAGACTCCTCCATAACATTTCTGTCAGCTTTGCGGGGAAAAAAAATCAACATGGCACGTGGGATAAATATTAAATATTAAAGTGTGTCATTTCTCATCATAATCCATACAACTGCTGCAACATTTATCTGATAATATTGTTTTTGTTTGGTTTTTTTTTCAAAAAGTGTCCAGTAGTCTGGAAAATATGGTATGAAAAGCAAAAAATGAAACATCCTCTGAAAAGATATTGATGAACCTTTTTTGCACCAAAGCTTTTTTTTTTTTTTCTTCTTTTCTTAAAAACACACGTCACAAGCAGACGAACCTTAAATTATTGTTGTTTGTTTTGCATAAATTCTCTTCATTTTAGTTTATTTTTCAGATGCTGGTCTGTATGTTGCATTGCTTTTATATAAAAAAAAAAATGTCTTTGATCTATGTATTTATGCAAATCTTCTGTGACTCTGTTTACTTGTTTGTTGGTTTATTTTTCTGATTAAACCTTTGGCTTAACCCAACAGCGTAGCAGTCGTTTCTGTCGTCTAGGGGTGAACGATGTGGCAAAAATATCGTATCGCGATACACGAAGACGTTTCTACGATACACAGTACGATTATATAAGTTTGCAAATTTCCCGACAATACCAAAAGTAGTGTATTGTTGCATTTAAAAAATACTGTTTAGTGATGCTTTATTTAATGTCTACTAAGTTATATATTTTTATATTTAAAAAATATATATATTTTCTTTATAAAAAAATAAGCATAACATTGAAAAAGAGAAAAAGATTTTTAAAATCTGAAAGTTTTAACATTTCAAACTTTAAAGATCAGCTTTATAAATATTAAAATTAATATCATTTTAAAAAAAGGTTTATAAAAAGAAATCCTGATATCTGTGATATCTCAGAAAGGTCCGTTGTGACATCATTTCTCAGAGTATCAGTATTATAATCGTCATTTTTGTGTTTATTTTATTTTCTTTAAAAGAGGAAATTTTGGACAATGTCTTACTGAGTTGAAAACGAAGCAGTTGACGGCGAGAATTATTAAGACCGACCCGAACACTTACAGCAAGAATTATACCAAAGTAAACCTTTATGGTTTTGTATCAGAATCGTACTTAAAAGTGAAACTTGCTTGTTCATTTGCGGTTAAATGTACTGGAGCATGAAAAAAGTACACACATTTAACTGAAATTAGAATGTAGGGATTAACACACGTCAGTTTTGTATTAAAACCCTACACAGGTTATGGTTGTGGGCGGAGTTAGGGGCGGGGTTATACCATTTCTTATGACTTCATGAACATGAAATAGAACAAAATCACACCATCAGTTGGACAGTCAATTTTTTTTTTTCCCCAATAAAGTTTATTTAATGTATAAATGACAACTAAGAAGTGAAGCTAACATGCATAATATTCCTGACTGACTCTGATTGGTCAGAAGGTTTTTAATGTTGTTTGATTTCATATTCTATATCGTTTCTATAGCAACAGCTCGTTCGCAGGGGCTTGTACAGTGGAAGCACCACGTTAACGGATTTTTAAAAATCTTTGATATGATATGAAGTTTTCTGTAAGGAGAAATGTGTTTATGTAACACGTATGGAAGGAGTCTCCAGTGTCAGCGCTTTGTAACAGTCAGAGGTGAAGCTGTAACTTGAAGTTTTCCGACATCTTCAGGACAGAGGAATTTACGCTTCTTTGCGGTTTCTCGGTAACGTGCGTCACAAGCTGCTTTTATTTTTTGTCTTATTAACTTGGAGAGAGAGAATAAAGAGACGCTGGTGAGGGAACGACTGTTTACAGCTGCTGTAACGTAAGCGACAACAGGAACAGGAACTTGCTTCACCAACATTAAATGTAACTACAAACAGATAAAAAGTATGATGTTCTGTAATAAATAAAGAATTGTAATTGTTGTGGTATAAGAGGAATAAAACGCCTTGCTTTGGGATAGTAACAGTAACGTCATCACACCACACTGTTGTTGATTGTTTTCCGATAACTGTTTTTTTTTTCCTTTATTCACTATTACGTAGTTTTAAAATGTACAGAAATGTGAATGATTAAATTGCTAGCCAGGTAAAAGAAAAGAGAAGTGTTGTTTTGTTTCCTAAAATCTTTCAATTGACCTTTTTAGTTTATTATTTTAGTCTTTTCTCATTTTTTACTCGAATTCTTCACAGCAGATGTGCAGCTTGTCTCCACTAGAGGGCGACACTGACTCTATAAACTCACTGTTAATAATAAATCATCAGAGCTTCACAGAAAAAAGAAAAAAAAACGTCTATATTGAATCAGTCGTGTTTCTGTGCATTCTAACTTCATTAAGTAGTAAGGAATAAACACTGTGTGTGTGGTGCTGTTATAGTAAAATAATCAACAACAGGGTGGGGTGATGAAGCAGACTTAGTTGTTGATTATTTTCCTGTAATGGCACATCAGCAGGTGTTTTATTCCTCTTATACCACAGCAATTCACCGACAATTACAATTTACAATTTAACTGATTGTAGTCTGACTCCTCTGTACCGAATCAATCTAAACGACTCTCCTAAACGATTCTTAACGAATCTTCTAAACGACTCTTCTAAACGATTCTTAACGAATCTTCTAAACGACTCTTCTAAACGATTCTTAACGAATCTTAAACTTTCAGTCATCTTTACTAATCCTGAACGTTATAGTACTGATTAGTGCTCATAGGAACTCATCACTATTACACCACAGCGCTGATGAATTCTGGATTCTGATTGGTCAGAAGGTGTTGATTTATTTTCTAGAACAGCAGCTCCGACAGTAGCGCAGGTTTATACCTTATTGTTTCTATGGTAACAGCTCATTCACAGGGACGTGTAGAGCAGACGCTCCGCTGATAATAAACAGATTTTAAACATCATCGATATGGTGCCGTTTTCAATAAGGAGAAATGTGTTTACTTAACATGTATGGAAGGAGTCTCCAGTGTCAGCGCTTAGTAACAGTCAGAGGTAAAGCTTTTTCGTAACATGATAAGCCGCATTTATTTATTTTTAGAGAGAAAAAAGAGAGGTTGGTGAGGAAACGACTGATTATAGCTGCTATAGCGTAACTAAGAACAGGAACTAACTTGTTTCACGAACATTAAGTGTAACTATAAACGGATAAAAATGATGTATGATGGGTCGTTCTTTAATAAATAAAACAATCATGTGTGGCGTGGTAACAGTAACGCCGCTTCGTTGTTGATTGTTTTCTGTAACAGCGCAACACGCAGCGTGTTCATCCTCACGCTTTACCAACGTGTAATTCTCATTTAAGTCTCATTTATATCGTTGTATAGTCCAGAAAATATGGTAATTTAAACAAATTAAATCATTATATCGAGTCGTTAAGTTTCGTCGCCGTGTTAATTCACTGTTACTAATGATGCGTCCTGTAACCGCTCGTCATTAACTGGTGTGTGGAAAAAAAAAAAAAACCCTAAACAGACGAGTGAGATATCCGGTGCTAATGACGTGAAGAGTTTAACGCACTTTACAGCTCCGGCTTGTAGAGAAATACAAAGCACAAACTCTCGTCTAACTTTTCTGTGCGTTAATTTGCTCAGCTACAGCCAGCGAGCATAAATCTGCGTGCGATTTGCGCCCATCGCGCCCAATTTCCATATAAATGAGCTTCATTAAAAGGCGAGAACTTTCTGATTTAACGCGCCTCATTTGGAATTCTCTATTTAATAAGACACGTCATTAGCTGGAGTGGAGACTAATAGCTCACAATTAGCTGAATGAGGGTGTGTGTGTGTGTGTGTGTGTGTGTGTGTGCCAGCTGTGCCCCATGCCTTTTACTATTAATAACTATAATAAACTTATTTACACTCAGGCGCCGGTTTATTAGGTGTATGATATAGTAAATGAAAATCGCAGTGTATTAAATTATCACCTTTGAAATATGCAATAAAGGAATAAAAAAGGAAAAATGAAATAAAATAAAATCCCTTAGAGAAATCTACGGCATATATTTGCATACCGAAACATGATTGGATCTTATATTTTATGATGCAACAACCCTCCCGGGTCACTATTCATGTTCAGTGTTAACGCAGGTTAATATGTAAATTGTAAACGTAAATATTGAATTTTATCCTAAAATTGAATCATGTAAGGAATAAACACTGTGTGTGTGTCGTGCTGTTTTAGGAAAATAACCAGCAACAGCGTGGTGTGATGAAGCGGAGTCACTGCTATCGCCCTGAGGTTGATTGTTTTCCTGTAACAGCACGTCCCGTAGTGCTTTATTCCTCTTATAGCACAGAAATCTTACTTTGATTACAATCCTCTCATTTACATCATTTTCTTCTCTCATTATTCGTTTATTTTCCACGTGGTTTTCTCTCATTGTTCTTTTATTTTGAATTTAATTTTTAAATTGATTTTTTTTTGCCTGGTTTTTATTTTTTTATAAGTTATTTTCTCACATGATTAATTTTTTGGCATGTTAACGTGTCACGTGGTTCATTTAATGTAATGTTATTTTTCACATGTAGGTCATGTGTTTTTATTTTTCAAATGTAATTTTCCCTCATTATTAAATTATTTTCATATTAATTTTTTTACATTATTAATGTATTTCCATGTCGTATGTAGTGACACGTTAACGTTTCACATCTAAATCATGTAGTTTCATTTTTCTCGGATCTCTTATTGTTCGCATGATCTCACGTGTTTACTCGAATTTCACCCGATTTCACGTTTTCCCCCCCCGCACCTGATTACATCATACTCGCACGTGAAAAACGTCTCATCACGTGTGAAGTGTATGTGATTTTTCTGTAAGACTTTTGCTCATGGTTTCTCCTTAAACCCTCTGAACTCCTGTAACACATGAATATGCAAATTAAATCCGATATAATTTGCATATACCCGCCCCCTCCTTTAGTGAAGAGATTTGAATGAGATACATTTGCATACTGAGCCATGATTGGCTCTCATATTTTATGATGCAACAACACTCCTAAATCAATATTAATGTTCAATATTAATGCATCGGAACTTTCTGTTTTTTTTTTTTTACTCGTGCTCCAGTCTACACTCTTAATTCTAAATTAAATATTTAATTTTAAAATAATTTAATCATTAAACATAGTTTATGAAATTGAGAGTGACTTAAAATTTCAGTAGTGAAATGCTCTTACCAGTGCAATATTTTTTTTTAATTTTTATACTTCTATGCTTTTATTATCATTTAGTAGAGTTTTGTCTGATTTGTTTTTATCTTTTGATGATTTTTTTTTTCACTCTTTACTTTACTTTATTTACTTTCTTTAAAAAAATGTTTCTGTCAAAAAAAAGTGAAAGATGTGAGGATGTTAGTTTTGGCTCGACTCTGAGCTCTGTACTGTGTGTGTGTGTGTGTGTGTGTGTGTGTGTGTGTGTGTGTGTGTGTGTGAGAGTGTGTGTGTGTGTGTGTGTGTGTGTGTGTGTGTGTGTGTGTGTGTGTGTGTGTGTGTGTGTGTGTATAAGTGTGATGTGATAAATTCTCTGTGAGAGACAATAATATAAACACCTCCGCCATTTTATTCTCCACTCAATCTCTACTGACTCCTCTTCACTTTTCTCTCCTCTCCTCTCCTCCTCTCTTCTCTCTCCTCCTCTCCTCTCCTCTCCTCTCCTCCTCTCCTCTCTTCTCTTCTCTCTCCTCCTTTCCTCCTCTTCTCTCCTCCTCTCTCCTCTTCTCCTCTCCTCTCCTCTCCTCCTCTCCTTTTCTCTCTCCTCCTTTCCTCCTCTTCTCTCCTCTTCTCTCCTCTCCTCTCCTCTCCTCCTCTCCTCTTCTCTCCTCTTCTCTCCTCTCCTCTCCTCCTCTCCTCTTCTCTCCTCTTCTCTCTCCTCTTCTCTCCTCTTCTCTTCTCTTCTCTTCTCTTCTCTTCTCTCCTGTTCTCTCCTTCCCTCTCCCCTCCCCTCCTTTAGTCTTCTCTCCTCTCCTCTCCCATCCTGTTCTCTTTTCTTCTTTGTCTCTCTCTCTCTTTATTACCTGTTCCTCTACTCCTTTTCTCTCTCTTTTCTTCTTCAGTATCTTTCCCTTCCCATTATCACTTCTCAATTTTGTCCTCCTATCTATCATTTCTTTTCTCTCTCTTGTCTTTATCTGTCCTTCCATCTCTTCTTCTTCTTCTTACTTACTTTCTTACTGTCTAGTTAGTCCTTTACTCTCTCTCTTTCTTTCTGCTTATCTATCCCTCATATTTGTTCTCTCTCTTTTCTCCCTCTGTTCATTTTCTCTCTTTCTCCCTTATTCCTTTTCTCTTTCTTTTCTCTCTCCATCCCTTTTATCTCTCTTTTCTTTGTTTATTCTTTTCTCTCACTCTTTTCTTCCATAATTCCTTCTATCTCTTTTCTCAATTTATTCTTTTTTCTTTTCTTTTATCTGTTCCTGTATTCCTTTTCTCTTTTTCTCATCTCATCTCTGTTTTTCTTTTCCCCCTTCATTCCATTTCTGTCTGTTTTCTCTTTTTTCACTTTCCTCTCATCCCTTTTTCCCTCCATTTCTTTTCTCTCCCTTTTCTCCCTTCATTCCTCTTCTCCCCCTCTTTCCTCCTCTCTCTCACTCTTCTTCTCCCTCGGCACTGCCTGATGCGAGCGTGATGCCAGCGTGAGGCAGCGAGGCGTCTCCATGGTAACGGGTTAGGATGAGCTCAGGACGAGGTTCAGCTTCGGCCGCGCTCTGACCCTGATCTCCTCTCTCACATACGGACTTCCTGCATCTCACACAGCTGCTCAGGGTCCTAGTGTCCCTCCACTCATTCACTCACTGTCTCACTCACTCTCTCACTGTCTCACTCACTCTCTCTCTCATTCACTCACTCACTCATTCACTCTCACTGTCTCACTCACTCACTCTCTCATTCACTCACTCACTCTCTCATTCACTCGCTCACTCACTCACTCACTCTCTCACTGTCTCACTCACTCACTCTCTCATTCACTTGCTCACTCACTCACTCACTC
>CM040990.1:970277-980494 GCA_022985145.1 Pangasius djambal | reverse complement strand
GCTCTGCCTCCCTGCCCTGCTGAGGATGTCGCTTTGCCTCCCTGCCCCGCTGAGGGTGTCGATCTGCCTCCCTGCTCTACTGAGGACGTCAGTCTGCCTCCCTGCTCTACTGAGGACGTCACTCTACCTCCTTGCTCCGCCGAGGACATTGCTCTGCCTCCCTGCTCTACTGAGGACGTCACTCTACCTCCTTGCTCCACCGAGGACGTTGCTCTGCCTCCCTGCCCTGCTGAGGATGTCGCTCTGCCTCCCTGCCCTGCTGAGGATGTCGCTCTGCCTCCCTGCCCCGCTGAGGGTGTCGATCTGCCTCCCTGCTCCGCCGAGGACGTCAATCTGTCTCCCTGCTCCGCCTCGGATGTCACTATGCCTGGCTCCACTTCGGACATTGCTCTGCCTTCCTGCTCCACTGAAGACGTCGCTTCTCTCCCCTGCTTCCCAGTGTACATTGCTGCCCCTTCTTGCTATGTGGTGGACATCACTGCCCCCTCTTTCTTCGTGGATAACATCACTTTCCCCTCTTGGCTCCATGGTGGCTGTTGCGCCGCTGTTGTGCTCAGCCTTGAACGTTGCGCCACCCCTCAGCTATGCGTAAGAGATCACTCCACCTCACCGCATTGTGGAGGACGTCGCGCTTCTTTCCAGCTACACGAAGGGGAGCAGAGGCTGTGCATTAAGGGGGAGCGCTGTCATGGATATGCCGAAATCGGTGCTGGACTACACTTCCCAGCAGGCTCTGCACCTCACATGTCTCAGTCAGCCTCACCCGTATCTCGTTTTATCGTAATTAGCTCCACTATATAAGTTCCTGTTTTTCTACATTGTATTGACAAGCTTTTGTTGTTGTTGTTGTTGTGTTCGTGTATAGCCGAGTGCACCATAGTCTAAGTGTTTGTTTTGCATCTGCTGTTCAGGTTCATGTTTCTAGTTTTCACTGTTTTGGTTCTTTGTTTGCACTTTCTTTAATAAAAATCTGCACTTGCGTCCATTTTACACGAGAGTCATGTACAATGAGCACAAAGTAACTCTGGGGTAAGTTAATAACAGCGTTACATTTTTATTGTTTGTGTTTTTTGGAACTGTTTTTGTTTTTGTACAGGAATAAATCCCCAACTTTTTCATCCGAGTTTACTGAACCCGACTCTTGTGACACGTTGGCGCTGATTCTGCGTCTCGTCTCATATCTATGACTGAAAGTTACACAGACGTGAACGATCGGACAGTGACCACGTTTTTCTCCGAATCTTCTAAACACGTTCTCATGGTGAGTTTTATAGTGAGACGTTGCAGAAATGTACCAAGAGTCATCAGTTTGAGAACAAATTATTTAAATAAATATATATATATATGTTAAATGTGTGAGAACAGATCTGTGTGTCAATAATACTATGATCAATAATATTATTTATTTCATAATATTAGTAACAATTAATAACAAAATTAATTCATAATTAATCACTTTACTATGTTACATTAATTATATATTTATATAGTATTTTAATTACATAACATGCCTTAAATAAATTTAATGTAAATAATAAACCTCATAATATTATTAACAATTAATAATACAGTAATTAACTTATAATGTAAAATATTAGGTATTTCTTTAAGATGTAAAATTATTTATATTTATATTCTATATATTTATGTAATTATATACTTTATTTACATAAAATGCCTTACAAATTCAACTGAATATAATAATAACTAAATATAATAAATATAATAACTTACATAAAATAAATTATAAATTACACTTTTACACTATTGCTATCAATTAAGAATCTAATTATTAACAAATATTATATTACTTATTATTTTAATATAAATTATCATTATTATTATTTTTATTATTATTATTTATACATTATGTACTGATATAATTATATAGTTATTATATACTTTATTTACATAAAGATGCTTTGACATTGAGATAAATATAATAATATTAATCAATCAATAGATTATTTATCATATAAAATATAAACGTTTAATGTATTTAATATGTATTGTGTAGTGTTTTATTTACATACTGTAATTCTATATAATTATACACTAATTGTGCACTTTAGTGACATTAAAATGGCTTCCTGTTTTTAACTATGAGTTAATATAAAGGTTATGAATGTTATATGATGGTTTTATGTCTTCTGTTGTTCATTGTGTTGTCTATCAGGTGAACCGGACTATAAATAAATCCAGCGGCTCGTCTCTCTCTCTCTCTCTCTCTCTCAACAGTCTACACACGACTTTATCAGTCCATGCCGCAGTGCACACATGTACATGTAGTTTATTGTGAAAGCGATTCGCGTTAAGAAGCGTAACGCCACGCGCAGCAGGACACTACATTACCCATAATGCACCGGCGTCGGCTTCCAAGCTGGCTGACTGCTCTCGAGGCAGCGTTTCTCATTTAAACAAACAGCAACGGAAGATGGCGGAGCCACAAACGGAGCTGGAATAGAGAGCAACAAACGAGCAGAAGATAAGAAGAAATATCTCTGTTTTTCGGAGGAGGTGAAAACTGGTAAGTTTTCGGTTTTATCATTTTATCTTGGGGAATAATTTTGTCTTTGTTAGCATTATCGTTAGTGTTCGTGTAAATGTTAGTGTTATGTGATTGGCCAGTTTTACTGTTGGGGATATTTAAGTAATCAAACCTCACTCTTTTAACGAGTTTCGTGTCTTTTATTGTGTTTTTTTCTGGTTTTATGAATTGAATAAAGTTCCAGGTTAGATAAATGACCTCTTATTAAAATGCAAAAATGATCCAAAGTCGAAGTTTGGGTTAAATTTGAGACGCTGCAGGTTTCAGTGCACTTCATGCACCTTCATATACATTTATACACCTTTATACACCTTCATGCACCTTCATATACATTTATGCACCTTCATGCACCTTCATGCACCTTCATATACCTTCATATACCTTTATGCACCTTCGTATACCTTCATATACCTTCATGCACCTTCATATACCTTCATGCACCTTCATATACCTTCACGCACCTTCATACAGCCTCATGCACCTTCATCCACCTTCATGAACCTTTATACACCTTCGTAACACCTTCATATGTGTTGCTCTGATACATGTGTGTGAGTCATTAATACGTGATTATACAGAGATGTTCATTTTAACATCCATGCAGGTAGAAATGACACATTTAAACATTTTAACATTGCAGCAATGCAGTTTACACAAGTGCATTTTTAAAATAATAATTCGGGTTAAACAGGCAGGCAGGTAAGATTCATGCGCATCGTTCATCATCAGGATTTAATGCACAAAGGTTTAGGATGGAACCTGTGCAGGTAGGAAGCAGCACACAGCAGTGATGTTACACATTAAACCTTCGCAGGTCAGACAGATTGCTCAGCAAGTGTGCAATCAGGAAGTAAGGTGCTGGAGAGGAGGCGAGGCTGTGCATGGCCACCCATGCATGCATGCATGCAAATTCTTTTTCTTTTTCTTATTTTTTGGAAAGACTGGCTGATTTTTTAGGGGCTGGACTGATTGCATGATGAGGTGCCGTGTGCAGAATGTCTTTCTGGAAAAGCGCTGATGTATTACGTCAAATAAACAAATTAAAAATATATATATATTACCAGTAACATTATTGTTGCTCAGGATATTGCATCAGGAATGTTTTTATTCATTTTATATGCGCGAGACTTTGAGCACTTGTCAGACGTGTCGCATAACGTTGAAGGTCAGTCCTGCGCCCAGAAATAAGCTAATTACTGAATAACCAGTGAAGAGCGAGTGTCTGAGTGAGCGAGTAAATTTACAACATGATTTTCTTTGAAGTCATAATCCTTAAACTTCACTGTATTCAACATAAAAAAAAAAAAAAAATGATGCTTCATGACTGCAACAGTATTAAAATAATATTAAAATCTCACGTGAATAATAAGGTCGTAACCCTGCATTCATTTTAGCGAGGAACGAATCTCTTATGCCGCTTGGAGTTTGTCGCTTATGGGCGTGGCCTGTCCAGTATGGAGTGGTGGCTCCTTCTGCTTTCTAAAGCTAACGAGTTAAACGTGAATTAAATAACACACTAATCAGTGTGAAAATCCTTTTTTGGAAATGAACGATCACCTGTCGCTTTGTCACTTGCTAGTGCAAACTTAGGGTTGGGTATTTTTGCTAGAAAAATATAGCTAGAGTAATTTTTTGCGTAAAAAAAAAGTTTTTGAAGTTTTTAAGTTGAGCGACTTGTATAGTATGTTTTTTTTATCACGCTAAAAACTATATTAGTTTAAATACGTTCTAGTCAAGTTTAGGCTCCCAATCAAAAGCAATCATATTAAAAAAAGTGAAAACCAACAGCTAAGTTACATTTATTTCAACATATTTAGTAATTGCATGCTTACTGTGTAGCTCTTACGAGCGTGCTCGTATTGGTCGTATTGAAATCAGGAAATGGGAACCCACAGGATTTAAATCGTCTCTGGCACAGCCGGATTTACACTGTAATAAATTTCCACTTATGCTAATTTACATTTTATAGAATGCAGCAAAAACATGGTTGATAATTCCACATCAATCAGCTTTATAATGCTAAATAATGCTCAAAAGCCCTAAACAAATGTCTGGAAATCTACATTAAACTCTAAAATGAGGTAATCTAAGCTAAGAAGCTACGTTTAGGGAAATCAATAAAATGTGCAGATTTGTACTTGTGTGAAAAAGACAGACCTCTGATTTAACTTTAGCTTTAAAAAAGGAGGAAGTGTTCATGCTGAATAGATGTCACTGGAATTAAAAATTTTAGTCTCTGATGAATAAATCCAAAAAGTTTCTAACCAGTCGTGTATAAACATGTACATGTAGTAGTAGTAGTAGTATGACAACAAATTTCATTCAATAAATGCTAAATTAATTAGCTAGCACGCCAGGACACGGAAAGATTTTGGCTTCGGGTTGCACATAAACCTAATTAACTAGGATAAAATATTAACTAATGTAACTCTAACCCAAAGTATGACGAGCTGTGAGTTAGCACTCAAAGCCTCCGGGCATAGACTTTATTATATCCTGATTAAAGGCTGTATTCAGAGTCGTGATTAAGCACAAAAAGTGCGTCAATATTTACGAGAGGAAAGTTCCTGGTATTCAGAGTCGGGTTACGCAGTGGATTTTCTGAGCTCCACGTTCAGATTATTAAAATCACCTGCATGTAGTTGACGTTTCTAGACCTGAGACGGGGGGTTTTTCAATATCGGCTAGACCATACAAGCGCTCGCCTTTAAACCTGAAGTAATCAGGGATAGAAAATGAGTTTACGGGGAATATCAATCAAATAATTCTAACAGGAGTGTAGCATATCGCCGGTATGTTACTGCATGAACAGTCCTTGTTGTAATTATGCCATTTATAGCTGGTTTAATTTAACAAAATGGCTTCCACACGCCTTATTCAGCAGCATGTAGAATAGCACTTGATCCAGCACAGACTGTTTTTTTTGTTTATCGTGCTCAGTCACTCACTTGTGCACACAATTTAATGAAGTGATACTAAATCGAGGTCATGAAATTCCCTTCCGGTGATGTTCAGAACCACGTACTGACCGATCACGTGACGCTGCTGATTCTGGGTCAGCGTTAGTTAGTCTGAGACATATGGCAGGCTGGGTGATGTCGTGTATCTGGTTGATGAGTCCTGGAGATCGTTGGACCGTTTTTCATTCCCGTCATCCCGACCTTTTGTGCCTCTTGACCGTGATTTTGATCGCTCTCTTTATGCAAATATGTTTAGACTCCACCACGAGCATGTGGTAAGAATTCAGAGGACGTAAAGCATCGCCGCGTAGCTCCTGCTGTGAGTTCAGACCGAGACTAATGCTTCTCGACGGAGCGCTTGTCACATTTTATCTTTATTTGTCAACCGTTCTGTACAAAGCTCTAGGCAGATATTAATGAAGTGTAATAACCCACTTTCTGCATTCCCATTTTATTAAAGTCTTATCTAATACATGATGGTGCTCTTATTTAGCGTGAGATAATTATTTTAAACCGCTTGTTGGTTTGTGTCGCGGCACGACAAACACCACAGAGTGTTTATTAATGCACTATAGAACGGCTCTGGAGCCACAGTGGACTCTCTGTTTCGCCCCCAAGCTGGTGAAAGGAGCTCAATGTAAAACGAATACAAAGCACACCAGACTTGCTCTTTGTGTTTTATGCTTCTTGTCAGATGATGTTTTGGGGTCTGTACAGACCTCATTGAGTTCTCGATCATCCAGTCTGAGAGTAACGTGACTCTTGGGCTTGGAGAGATTTAGTCAGAGAACAGCACCCTCCACCATGTTCCTCACGTGATCTTCTTACGGTTCTCAGGGTTATCTATTGTCCATGCTCCTCCATGTCTTCTATGAAATAGGGGAAAATAAGTGGGAAAATAATGTAAAGGGTTCAGTGATCCCAGGAAGCAAGAGTTCCTACGCTCAGATATGAACAAAAAGGTTCCTCAAGGGGTTCTTTGGATATGGCATGGTTCTCGAGTTCTTTCTTGGAACTGCTCAGTTGTCAGGTCCTACGTTGAATTTTTAAGGATTCCACCTTTTTTCAAGAGAGCAAACGGCCCATTCTTGTGGATTTCTCCACTTCGGAAGTGGAAATCTTAAGATGTTGACTAGATGAGAAGCAGTCTTTAATGTTGGTGTGTGAATGAAAGTCCACTGGTGATGCTAAGTGTAATTTTGATCATACAGAGTCATTTTATAGTAATTTACCAACACATCTGTGTGAAAATGGTGATTATTCCCAATGGTTTTAGCTCATTTCCAGCCAATTTAATTTTAGCTAAATCCTAATACTGGGTCCGACTGGAACTAGTAACTCCAACTCTAGTAATTTCTAACTAGGAAAAAAGAACAAAAATGGTCCCTTCAGCCAGGAACGTGTTCCTAACCTCAGGTTTAGCCTGTGATTTCATAACAACCTGGCTGCTCACATCATCAACAGGTAAATAAAAACTTCTATACTTTAAAATTAAAAATATAAAGATTCAAATAAAGTACTTGCTTTAGGTCAAGAGACATAAAGGGCTACATTAAGTAGGTTTCATCTTTAATTAACTTTGAGACGGTAAAACATCATGTAATTTCCAAGTTACAACTTTCCACTTCTGAGTTAAATCGAGTCTTAATCTTTATCTAATAATGTTTGCCTTATGTGTTTGCTAGTTGCCTAGCAGCAGTGTTTAACAATGTTAACCAACAGCACGAATTCCCAAAGGTCTGGTTTCTCCAATCCAAACTTCCAGCCTGATCCACGTTCTCTTTGAGGAGGTCATGCAGGTACTCGAGGATCTGTTTCCCTGCTGACCTCCTTTATTTGTTATGGTGAAGTGTGAAGGCCTTGAAGAACGTCCGCGTGTCGCTGTAGCGAGGGCGTCGTAAACACAGCCGTCGCTCTTGATCCGTCCAATTAGCAGCGTCCGTGCTCCTGTTGTTCACCGTAGCTGTGAGGAGGGTCATTAAATCCTGAACCGAGACGCGGCCACGCTGCCGAGCCACGTGCGGTCTGACGGATGAACGAGGAGGCGGCGGACAGTGATGGATGGAGGCGCGGCGGTGAAAGGGTCAGGCTCAGGAGGTGGTAAGGGGGCGGGGTTCTGAGAAACTGCACCGTTACAGAGATCCCACAAATGAAGCACGAATACTTTTATTTACCTTTTCAGCTTTATTTCACATTTCATTTCTTCCTTTTCTCTTCGAGCTTCCTTGCGCTTGGGATTCCGTCCTTTCCGAAGCCATTCCGTTCTCCGAGTCTCTTCTGATTGTGCTTGCATTCTCGCCCCGTTTCGTCCTCTTCACTAGCGAAACGAGGCGTCCACTTCAATCTGTCCGCGTGTATTAAAGATAAATTCATCTTTCAGAGCACTTTTTCTTTGTTGTTGCTCCTCCTCCTTTTTTTTTTTTTTTTTTTTGGTATTTAAGTAAAGGAGCTGCTTTTCTTTGGCTCATCAGTCGAGGGTGCTTGTCTTGTCTTTTTGAGAAGTTGTGTTAAAAAGATCTCAAACAGGATCCTAAGAACGATGCTATGAGCCTAAGGGTTTTCTGCGCATGGCCTTGTCATTTTCATGATGAAAAATAGGGCAGGCCGTGTCGAGGCCGGCTTGTGTTTCAAGCGCAGGTCGAGTCCTATCGAAACTTTTCGTTTGCGTTCTCACCAGACTTGAAGGAACAGTTTAGGATCTTCTCTGTTTAATATGTTAAATATAGAGTATAAGATGTAGAAGATATACACAGTATATATATTGCTGTGATGCCAAGATATTAGCATATACTAAAAGTGCTGACCCTAGTCGTATCAAACAAATATTCCATCACTACACCAGCTTTTACTCATCAGAAGTGCAATTATAATTCCAGTCTTCTGACGCACTGAATTATGGGATTACGGGTCTTCAAAAATCGGCCATATTAAGGTACTTTCGCATGCAGATTTCTGAAACCTTAGATTCAGACTTGACTTGAAATCTTTCCTACCTGCAAATTCATCATTCGAGAAGAATTAGCCTTTCTTCCATCTCTCTGACATGATAACGAGTGATACCCCTCGCAGTAGGTGAGGAACATGTTCCACGATGACCGAAGTTGTGTTTTTTTTAAAACTGTTAGCGAGATTTAAAAAATATTCTTCATAAAACGTAACTCTTGGAGTTTGTCACTTGTGGGCGTGGCCTGGCTCCGATGTGGCCTAGTAGTAGCTAAATGTGTAAATCGATATAAAATTCATAAACAACATGGCCGTCTTACTTTTTTTTTAGTTATTTTTTTTTTAATTTGCTGTAGTCAAACCCAAGATAATCGATAGATAACTAGATAACCGATTTCTGGGCCAAAACAGACAACCTGGCTATAGGATTTAAAGTCTAAGGAATTCACCAATCAGGATAAAAGTAATGGCACCCTATACAAGGAGGAGGAGTTGGCGTGTGTCTATGGTACGTGACGTTCTGCAGTAGCCGAGCTGCGTTACTGGAAGATTTAGCTCACCCCGCGTTTAGAAGGCGTTCTTTCACCGTTTAGTCGCCATTGTGCTGTTTTCATTTCTCAGTGAGCTTTTCGTGGGCGTGGCTAAACGTAAATCGGCTGCGACGTGAATGTGCTCGGTCATTTCATTTCAGGCTGACGGGTACACGCACGTGATCACGAAGAAAGCTTTAGTTGAGTTTCAGTGCCATCTGTTTGGACTGTTTCCCCACAGAGGTACGGATGTTTTCAAGTGGTACAGAGACCTTCAAGTGGTTTGTTTTCCCAAAGAAAGCCTTATCTGCTGAATTATTTTGGTGATATCATCTTGTGAGCTTGTAAAGGCTCTGTTTATCCTGAAACGGTCTCTCTGAAGAGGTTGCGTAACCGCTTTTAGCCGTTAACTTTAACTATTATGACATTGTACAAAAATATGACTCATTTTATATTCAAACTTGCATCAAATACGCTCGAACGTCAGGCCTGAGCTTTGCCAAATACCGAGCGGGTTTAATCCCGGGCATTGATTCACGTAGAAATGTGATTTTCTGCTTTATCACGGCTCACATCGCCATTCATTCCGTCTTGTCTAAATGATCCCGTGTGTTTATGAAGCCTGTTAATATTTGCATCATAAAAAAAAAATGTAAAAGGCTTCATGCAATCGATGAAAAGATTTAAACCCTTTTTAAATATTCTTGCTGCTAAATGTTTTTATGGAGGATAAATGTGAGATAACGAGGCAGAGAAAGAGCTGGAAAGTGTGCCTCTTCTTCTTCATCTTCATCTTCTTCTTTTCTGTTTATTTATTTATTTATTTATTTTATTTCCACCACCATAGCGACTCCCGCTAAAATTTCTCGCAGTGCTTTGCATCCAGCTGTTCCTGGATGTGTGAAGCGCCGTCGCCATGGCAACGTGCTCCCGCATGCTGGCTCAAGGTCGTTCGTTCCAGAAACGCTCCGAACCTGCAGCACGCTACACACACACACACACACACACACACACACACACACACACACACACACACACACACACCGCCTGGATGGTAGACAGGGAGACAGACAGAGAGGCGGATAGAGGAAGCGAGAGATCACCAGTGACAGGTGGAGAAAGAAAGAAAGAAATGATGTCGGGTCCAAGGAACCATCTCTCTCTCTCTCTCTCTCTCTCTCTCTCTCTCTCTCTCTCTCTCTGTCTGTGTCTGTCTCTCTCTCTCTCTCTCTCTCT
>CM040990.1:946137-954022 GCA_022985145.1 Pangasius djambal | reverse complement strand
CTTTTTATTTAATAAAATATGTTTTCATAGTTTGTGTTGTCCCTTATTATCAATGCAAAATGGTCACTAACTAAAGAGGATTTATGCTGATATTGCCCAAAAACCCTATTTTGTTCAGGCGTTTCCAAACTTTTGGAGGGCAGTGTAAATTTTCCGCTAATTCAGTTCTGAATTGTGATTTGAGCGTCCGTGTTACAGCCCGTCTCCCGCTGCTCTCTTTACACTCCAGCCTCCGAGTCTTCCCCAGGACGCGAGGCGTGTCTGTCAGGCTTGGCGTACGAATGATGAGCGCACGTCGTTCTGACGTCCGAGATGCACTCAGCTGTACAACTGTACACGTGACAAACCTGCGCTACTCTACTGTATAATTGCTCGAGATTCCTGAACAATTTTACACTCGGATTAAAAAAAAAAAAAAAAAAGTTCAAAAAGGATGGAAAAAAATAGACTAAACAAAGCAAGGGGAAAAAAACCTGTTAAAATCTATAGAAAAAAATGTAAGTGTGTGTATATATAAATAAATAAATTAATTAATTAATTAAAAAAAGATTAAAAAAACAGTTCATAAAGTAAGAAAAAAAAGGAAAAATAAGGATGGAAAAAAACTTATTTAATAAAAATAAACTATAAAGTATTGTAAAGCTGGTTAAATAAAGGATGGAAAAAAACAATTAAAAATTATGTTCAAAATGTCTGGAAAAATTTAGAAGGACATAAAATAAATTATATATGAATTTAAAAAATAAGTATTAATAAGATTTTAATAAAGTTCAACAATTAATAATGTTTTTATTTATAAACAAAATAAATGTTTTTATTTATCACTGAAAGGAGAAAAAAAATGTAACAAAAAAAACCTATAAAAATGTTGAAAATGGAGGAAAAAAAATTTGAAGGATGGGAAGAAAATGGTTAAAGTTTAACATTTTTGTAATTTTTAAAGATTAAGTACGAAGTTTGACGATCAACTCGGCTGCTTCTGTCTGTAATTATTTTTAAAAGTTGTTTATGAGCCGTCACGATGTCAGAAGTGTATAATCATGATATCGATGATAAAAAGTCGCATCGTTCAGATCTACAGTGAAGACACACAACGTCCTGCATTACTGACCGTAATTAATGTAATCTCGAGAGCAAGCTAGGCTAGTTAGTCAGGTGGTACTAGTTAGCGCTGGTTAGTTACGGTTAGTGTGCATGTTTGCGTGACTCAGGTTTTTTATCCCGCATCAACACGGAGTGATTTTACTGTAAACGCCGAGTCGAAGGCGTCAGCGCGAGCGCGCCGACTTTGAGCTCGACCCCGAGCTTCTGCACATCCTGTTTATCTTTTAACGTCTCAAAATGGCGTCGCTGGAACATTTGGCACGGCCCGAGAAAGTGAAGTGTCCGTGACGGGCGAGGGAGGAAGGAATGGATTTGGATCGCTGCCCGGCTCCTCTCTCCTCCTTCTCCTTCTCCTCACTCCAAAACAACAGGAAGTCATACTGCAGAATCTTATTTCCTGTTACTGGGCTGCCACAACCTGATTAACAGAGATGAAGAAGTGTGTGTGTGTGTGTGTGTGTGTGTGTGTGTGTGTGTGTGTGTGTGTGTGTGTGTTTGACATGAGCTCTGACTTTAAGCTTTTTGGTAAACAATAAACATTGTAGCTCTATAAATAAAGAATGGCTTCAGATGAACTCGATAAATCCACAAAGACGTTTAAAATAAATCTTAAGCGTTCTCCGAGATAAGCCCTAAAGGTTCTCCAGAGAACCCACTGGAAAGGGTCTTACCCATGCAAAGAACCCTTGAGGAACCCTTTTCTCTAAGATTAGACTCTTGCTGTCGGCGTTCACGCTCGTTTCCTGATGATCCGATTAGACGTCGCGGTAGCTGTAACGTTTTTTTTTTTAATATGAAATTACTGTTTTGAAATGTTTTATCGTTTAATACAAAGTTAGTTTCTGTTCCTGTTGCTTTAAATTCCGTTAGAATTCAGATGAGATTTTATTGCGTAAAAGGTGACGAGTGTCTTATAAGAGCGCTGAAATCGTAGACGTTAGCTTAGCTAGCTTTTGTTAGAGTAAAAGCTTCCTACAAGAAGCCATCAGTGTACGTGTGCTGGAGTCACTCGCGCTGCGTTCGACTCATCTCGGAAGCGGGAAGCAGGAAGTGGGAAGTCAGAGCTTGGAATTGTTATTTTATACCTCTGTGCGTTCGAGCTACGTAGTGCGGGGAGAAAAAACACGTACGCCTCCATGTTCATCTTCCGCTAGCAACAAGCTAGCCAGCTAACTGCGATGAGTGATGTATGTTCACCTCAGAACAGTGAACTGTAGAGTCAGTGTTCGAGATTTAACACGTGAATATGTCTATATGTTAATGAGCTGGAGCTAATACGTGTGTATACAGTATAACGGACTTAAAGCTAAGAAGTGCTGCTGTGTTTACTGTTCATGCTGTGGGCGGCCATGTTGATTTGCTGAACTCGGAGTTGAGAAGTCTACGCCGAGTTTACGAGTAGGAATTCTGGAATTACGAGTTATGGACTTCTTCAGCATCGGTGCCTGTTTTACGCCTGAAATGTGAACCAGTCATTTATTTGATAAACTTAGCAAAGAACTCTACTCTCTCGGTAGAAACGCGGTCCGTCGTTTGAAAGAAAACGGAAACGTTCCTTCGTACGAGTACGTGACTTCAGAGTTCAGAACGCGCGCTTATGAGGAAACGTCAGCATTCCGTATACCTTGAAGTTAGCATTGTGATATCTGCAGCTAATCACGGAGGAAAAAAATACGTTTTATGACAATAATTAATGCGTAGATAATTAATCTACGTTAACGAATTGGGAAAGCCTTAGCGTGCTGGGAAACTCGGCCACGACTGAGCACGACATCGTGACGAGTCTAATCCAGACGAGTTCGTTTTTTATGCAAATTAACGCACGTTGCTGTGAAGCTTCATCTCACCACACCCTGATTACAGAAAGCAGGATTTCTGTCTCAAACGTGACGACGCTTGACTCGGCTTTGACGTTTCGGCTTCTTTTCGCCTCGATTTCCTCCGGTCGTATGTGGAACCGGTCATGTTATTTCTGAGAGCACAAAGAAAGAAGAATCGCTCGTCGCTTTGCTTTGCTTTAAGTTTCTCTCTCTCTCTCTCTCTCGCTCTCTCTCTCTCTCTCTCTCTCTCCGGCTGCTCTGTTTGTATCAGAGCTTTGCCAGGTGCCAGATCGTGGCCTGGGGCCCATCTGCATTTCAGCGTAAATGCTGGATTTAGTTTGCGCTGCGAGCTGGAAGTCAGCGAGAGTTCACTGAGCATCGCGGCCAGGTTTCTTGAGCCGCTTTCGTGGCAGGAAGCAACTGAGAGGCTGCTATTAGATTCGACAGACACCAGAAACCCAGGAAACGTAAACTGGGATGAAATTCAGATAATGCAGAATTAAAGGAAAAATCCACCCTGAGCTGCGTATTAATCTTCATCATGAACGTGAACTTCTTCAGCAGATTTAATTTTGCAGTGAAATTTAAAAGAAGTTTAAACTTCTTTTCACTTTGGTTAGCGGTTTCCTACATTACCCATAATGCCATTCGACTACCTGCTGTGATAGTGGTGCGGCCTCGCATCTTCACCGCTTCATCTCGGCGATGCGGCGGCGCTTTAGTCCTTCAGTCCGTCCAGCGTCTTCGCCTCCTCATCTGTACACTCTGCTCAAACAGATCAGCTTCCAAAGCCGCTCCTTTCACGCTAATACCGCTAACATGGCGCTCGTCATCTCGCAGAGCGCTAACTAGCCGAGCTGAGCCTCCGCTCTGGCACTTTGTGTCCAGCGTTTGCTGCAACGTCTCGACTATTTCTACGCTGGATTTCTCATCAGTGTGACTCTGAGCGTCGCTGGAAAATGAAACATTGTTTTCAGGAGCTAATAACAAAACCTGACTTATCACTCATGTTCAAGATGGTTGAAATCCTGCGCTAGCAATAACGACCGCTCACCCACTGTCACGGGAATAAAAAAATAAAAAAAATACACCACCAACCGACAAATTAGAGCCAGAAACTCAAAACCTTATCAAGTCTCATGCTGCTAGATCTCCTCGACGTGAAATATACGTCCAGATCACTGTCATTTGGTGTCGTCTCTCCATTAGCATGACTAGCGAACGTCACAGTATCGCATCAGATGTTGGTATCGGAACGAGTGAATGATCACAGTATCGGATCGCTTCTCAGTATCGTATCGAAGCGTCCCTAACAGTTTAGAGTACGTGATTGATGTGTGATGCAGCTGGGAATCGAACCCAAAGTAAACCGTGCTGCTTTATGTTCTGCAAGTGCATGCACTGACCAAGTGTCAGCAAGCGTGCTGTTTAATCTGAGGTTTAACGGAGTCTGAGCAGCTGTTGGGAAACGCGGTAAAGCCGCAGCACGCACTCGTTCCTCGTCCCAGCGCCGCCGCTCGCTTTATACGGTTAAAATAGTGACTTTGCTCAGAGAGCGAATGAGCACCGCCTCCGAGCGTCCTGACCTCACGCTCGCTTTACAGCCGAAATGGAGCTCCTCTTCTTCTTCTTCTTCTTCTTCTTCTTCTTCTGTCCCAGTCATGCAGTAAATCGTCTCGGTTTAAGTAAATCCTTCTCTTTCCATCAATTAATAGAAAACACATCAGTGTGAGAGGGGCTTTGTTGGATCGCGAGCGCTCGTACATCACCCAAACTAGAGCGCTCCTGACAGCCGTCATCTGGTACCAATCTCAGAGTGCAAGGAACGGTCAGGAGACTCACGCTGTCCCACACACACACACACACACACACACACACACACACACACACACACACACACACGGTGCTCTCAACACCACGCCAGCCTGATTCCAGTCACAATGTCCTGCTCCTCCTGTTGCCGATTTTGTTTTCCCTCTTTGCTTTAGTGACTCAGTTCCACCTCCTCAGGAATCTTAAAATCGAAATGAAGGTGTTTAAGGAGTTTGCTGCATCTTCTTCATTCTTCATTATTCATTTGACTGTCTAGAAGATCTCATTCAAAAAAAGTGGACAAAATAAAAGAGACGGGTCCTTTTTCCCCAGCCTCTGTTTCCTCCTGTTCAGCACTGGATGTGGTGTTCGTGGTTTTGTGCAGGTCTGTGATTTAAATCCAGCCAATTTTAGACCTGGGTGAAATATGATGCTTTACAATACAGCGTATTTATTACATTTTTTGTTGATGTTTTATTGTTCACAGTGACAAAATACAGGCTCCTCTGAAAGTATTGGAACGGCAAGGCCAGTTCTATCGTTTTTGCTCTACACTGAAGACATTTGGGTTTGAGATCAAAAGACAAATATGAGACGCTAGATCAGAATTCCAGCTTTCATTTCCTCATATTTACATCTAGATGCGTTAAACAACTTGGAACATGGCACCTTTGGTGGCAGACCAACCAATCTTTAGGTGAGCAAAAGTATTGGAACAGATAACGTAAAGAACACTTAATATTTGGTTGCATGTCTCTCGCTTGCAGTGACCCAGTGACGTCACCAAACTGCTGCTTTCTTCTTTCGTGATGCTTTTCCAGGTTTGTAGCGCAGCTTCTTTCGGATGTTGTTAGTTTCAGGCGTTTCTCCCTTCAGTCTCCTCTTCAGGAGCTGAAATGCTGCTCAGTTGGGTGAAGGTCTGCTGATGGACTTGTCCAGTCTAAAACCTTCCACTGTTTCCCCTGATGAAGTGCGTTGTTGTGTTGGCAGGGTGTTTTGGGTCGTTGTCTTGCTGCATGATGAAGTTCCTCCCAATTAGATCAGATGCATTTCTCTGTAAAGTGGCAGACAGAATGTTTCTGTAGACGTCTGAATTCATTCTGCTGCTACCATCATGAGCTCCATCATCAATAAAGATCAGTGAGTCTGTTCCAGAAGCCGCCGTGCAAGCCCAAGCCATGACACTACCTCCACCATGCTTCACCCATGAGCTCGTATGCTTTGGATCATGAGCAGATCCTTTCTTTCTCCACACTTTGGCCTTTCCATCACTTTGGTAGAGGTTCATCTCGGTTCCAGAGTTTTTCTGGATCATCTCTGTGTTTCTTTGCTAATTCCAATCTGGCCTTCTGGTTCTTACTGCTGATGAGAGGTTTGCGTCTTGTGGTTCGTCTCTACATTTCTGCTCTCGAAGTCTTCTTCTAACTCTGGCTTGTTATACCTTCACTCCTGCCCTGTGGAGGTTGTTGTTGATGTCACTGAATGTTGTTTTTGGGTTTTTCTTCACAGCTCTTACGATGTTTCTATCATCAGCTGCTGTTGTTTTCCTTGAGCGATCTGCTCCATGTCTGGTTATTAGTACACCAGTGGTTTTCTACTTTTTCAGGACATTCCATATTGTTGTATTGGCTGTTCCCAATGCTTGTGCAGTGGCTCTGACCAATTTTCTCTCTCTTTTCTCAGCTTCAGAATGACTTGCTTTTCTCCTTTAGGCAGCTCTCTGGTCTTTACGTTGGTTTATCCTTTTTAAATACAAACCTGTCAGTCACATGTTCCAATACGATCACTGGGTTCAAACAAAAGGTGCCGTGTTCTTTGTTGTTTAACACGTCAAGATGTAAATATCAGGAAATGAAATCCATCATCTCATTCTGCTTTTGATCTTTTGATTTTGTTTGTGTGAACATTTTTTTTTGTACCATCTGTTTAATTTGTTACCCTGTCCTGTACCGAGCAGAATTTTTATACAAGCTGCCCTTTTTTTTTTTTTTTTCCCCCTCTCCTTTTTTTTTTTTCTTTCTTTTTTTCCCCCCGTGCTCTCTGCCATCATTGCATTCCTGTGCGAGAGTCCGGAGAGTAATGAAAAGCACGGGGCCGATGTCTCTGTGCAATAACACGGCCCACGGTTCGGTGCTAAAGCTGCGGAACGGTTCACTGAGAGGCCTCTGCGGGGGGAGTCGCTTTAGGTCGAGGTCGTTCAGTGGACAGATCTGACACGTGAACGCGAGGAGGGGAAACGACTTCGGTCACGGTTCACGTCGAAAATAAAACGCGGAAAATAAATTCACTGGTCTTTCAACTTTTGATTTGTTTGCGGAAAACGGAAACGGACAATTATCTAATTATCCAAGTCTTAATCCGTTAAATTCTCGACATTGAGGTGAAATGCAACGTTAGTGCGGCTTCTTTAAGAGCTTCATTTGTTCAGATTTTGTTATTGTTTTGCTGTTTAGTTGTTTAGTTCCCCCCCCTTTTTTATTTATTAATTTATTATTTTTTATATAAACATAAGTTAATGTGTGCTTTTCCGATATCGTAATATATTTTTATTATTATTATTTAATAATTTACAAACTGATTGGAAGCAGTGGATGTGATGTTAAAATTATATTCCTAATCTTTAAAATTGTAAAATAAAATGTTTACAGTCGTTAAATGCATTTTAAAAATATATATATATTTATCATAAATTTGCTTATTAATAAAAAAAAACTTATTCTTACAGGTTTTTTTTTATGCAACACTACTGTAGTGCTAGCAGTTTGTTAGCTAACCTGAGTATTGTGATGCGTATCGTGTGTCGTAGAAATGTCTGAGCATCGTGATACGATATTTTTTTGTCGTATCGTCACAGCCTTTGTAACGTGTCCCTGTTTGGGGCAGTTCTTTAATTCTCATTTTGTCCAGAACGATGACCGTAAACTCATGAATCTGAAAATCAGCATTACGTTGAATGAGCTAGGTAGCTAATCAGCTAAGTGGAGCTGCTGTTGTTGTTGTTGTTGTTGTTGTTGTTGATTTCGCCCAATCAGAAAGAAGCTGCTAACGAAATCAGTTGCGTAAATAATTAAATAATTTAGCAGGTCGTTGTTGTCAGAGTCTAAATACGAGAATATTTTAATTCATTTTATAGGATTTTTAAAAAATGA